>JADRCD010200227.1:0-17040 GCA_019843815.1 Montemys delectorum | reverse complement strand
TGTGTGTGTGTGTGTGTGTGTGTGTGTGTGTGTGTGTGTGTGTGTGTTTTCAAGCTGTTAGGAGAAAATGCCTCTTTAACACTGTTTCGTACAACCTAGTTGTTGGTAATTTGAACCATAGCTTCAGTTATGAGCCTTACCAACATGTCCAATCAGTATTGATTAAGCCCAATTATGTCTATATCCTGGCATTTATTCCTTTACTCTTGTATTGAATTCAATTTATTGAAAGTATAGTTTTAGGAGACTAAGGCCTTTAATGGGATTATTGTTTGCTGTTTAACTCAAGGCAGTGATGAATGCCGGCCATCAACTGTGCTGATCTTGATTATCATAGATGCCAAGGGCATATCTGTAATTCTGCCTTTTTTTTTTACATTTTTTTATTAGATATTTTCTTTATGTACATGTTACATGATTTCTCCTCTCCCAGTTTCCCCTATAATTCTGCCTTTGTACATTTAGATTACAACTACTTGTGCCAGTCAGGGTCCCATTGCTGTGATAAAATAACTTAAGACAATCAATAAAAAGAGAGTGAAAGTTTTGAAAGGCTGACAAGTTGAGAGGTCACCATTCTGGCCTGTGGCAGCACAGAATGTCATTGTAGTGGAGGTGTGTGGCAGAGAAGGAGTATTCATCTGAACGAGAGAGAAAGAAGCCTCAGGTCTCAGCATTCCTGTCAGATCCACGTCACTTAACTTCTTTCCAATGGCCCCCACATCCTTAGGTCCCACCTAAAGCCTGGAAACCTGGCCTTTAGGTACACGAGTCCTTTGGGGGACATTTGGGATCTAAGGCAGAGCATTATTTTACTATCAAACGTTAGGAGTATGAGCACACAAGTCATAATCTGGATGGGCTGGGTGGACTGTCCTTGCCTGTCTGCACCCTATTGCCCTCTCCTAGGACCTCAGGGGAGTCACAAAGATCCACAACACAGCAGTTACGTTGCCTCAAGTTCTCCAGGGAGCCTTTTCTGTCTTTTAATTTTAAAGACTTAATTTGTGGTATAAAAAATATCATATCTGCTTGGACACAGATAATTCACTCTCAGCAAACTACCGTCACTGACTATGCCTGATGGTTATATAAGGGGCTTTTCATATAGCAATATATTAGACCACAAAAGGAAATTCTGAGTACTATGTGTATATGATTATGACTATTAGAAAAATTCCTCATCTGGAGAGATGGCTCAGTGGTTATGAGCCTTGGATGCTCTTCCAGAGGACCTGGGTTTAGTTCCCAGCACCCACATGGCAGCTCATCACTGTCTATAACTCTAGCTCCAGAGGATCTGATATTGTCACCAGAACACCAAATGCACATAAAATATAAACAAATGAGTTCTCTTTTTAAAAAGCTTTTAAAAATCTGGTTCTTAAAGATGACTTCAAATTTAAACAAAAGCCCTAACTGATGTATATTTATATAGAGAAAATAAAATGATTAAGTAGTCAGTGATCAGAATTTCAAATATACATGCAGGCTTAGTGAGACACAACTTTAATCCCAGCACTGGAGGCTGGGGTTGGGAGACCACATAGCCAATCCAAGGCTACCTAGGAGGCATACTGAGACCAAGTCCAAAAGAAAAGAAATGGAATGGAAAGAAAGGAAGAAAGAAAGAAAGAAAGAAAGAAAGAAAGAAAGAAAGAAAGGAAGGAAGGAAGGAAGGAAGGAAGAAAAGAAGAAAATAGAAACAAACTTCAGATATACTTAATAGCTGTTAATGTAAAGAAACACTAAGCAATTCTGGACAATATTTCAGGTTAATCTGGCAGGAAAGGAACTTCTTATATAGGCAACTTCTCCGTCTCTGCAGTGGAATTGTCTTGAGTTTCTTCTCTATCAGTAGCAGAAAGGAAAAGAGCATATATTACTATCAACAAACTTGGCGGGCATAAATGGGTTAATGCGTAAGCTTTGTCTCTGAGATCTGGCAAGAAAAATGCTATTTATTGTTGCTGACTGCCTACTTGGGCATGAAGAGAGGAAATTGACAGTCAGCTTCACTTTCCAAATCCCTAGGTCGTCTGAACTGAGTTATTCCCTTTTGAAAACTGGGTGTCATGAATAAAAACTTAGCATAAAGCCAAATACTCCACATGTTCAAAAGGCAATTTCCCACTGGTTCCCCTCCACTATCAAACCCTTAAAAACCCCATGTGCTGGCGAGCTGACTAGCAGACTGTCTTTGGGTACCATATGCACTTTCAGTCTCCATATTGGGGCAGAGTGTGCTGGCACAGGGTAGATCCAGCTGTGGTAGGGAACTAAGAAGTGGTGTTTTGGAGATCTGTCATCAGGCACAGCCATGTCCCATGTTGATGGATGGAAGAACATGCAAAGAGAGGCGGACAGACTGATTTTACTTATCTGTACTTTACCTGGATTCTTTCACTGAAGCGGCTGAGCCCCCTACGATGCTGTGCTCAGCATCGTACCTAGTTATCATGTGTGTTTAATCCTGTAGGCAGGGCTGTCCAGTGGAATGCAGAAGCATGATGAAAAAAATCCAAATGAGCAGTTCTCATGCAACTTGTGACGGGCACCAGGCACTTTAAACGCAGCAAATGGGACCCAGAAACAGATTTTTCTCTCACTTTTTGCTGCTGCACAAATACAGAGTTTCTGCCCACCCTTCCTTTGTCTGGCTCCCTCTCAGGAACTTTTCTGAAGACTGTTACACTTGTCCAAATGAATTAAGGGAACAATTAACCTTGACACGATACTGTTAATTTACCTGCAGACTTTATTTGGATCCCACCATCACCCAACCTGCTATTTTTCACATTGCCTTTAGTCATCGAGTTTCTTTAGTCTTAGAACACTGATGATTAGTTGGGTTTACTCTTAAGTGGCTTGTATTGAGTGTCTCCTTAAGAACATAGCTGCGCAGGGCATTCCCATCTGTGCCCTAGTTAATTCTGATGGTATACCAAGTGGAGGCATTGCGACCTCCAAGTTACAGAGGGGAAAATGGGATTCAGCCTGACTGACTTAGCGCTCCTTATAGCACCAGTGACAGACAGAGTGTCTGAAAGCTTCCAGGGTCTCCTGTCCCCCAGGAACATGCACTTCCCATCACCTGCAGGCACTTCTCCATGGTGACACATATGACTTAAAACTCACAGAACACTGTACCGTGGTGATTATTACTAAGACGTGGGAAATTGCTATGTCCTTGGGTAACGTTTTAAACACAGGCAGCCTTTTGGAGTGGAAAAGGTCTCACTATTCTGGAAGAATGGTTCATCCTCTTGATGACCTCCTGATCAATGTTGGAGCCAAAGTCCTGGGACCTTGTCGGTATTTATGCTGTCTCCCTGAGTGAGCTCATTCAGTTCTGTGGCTTTAAATAACATCTGCAAACGGATGCAACTCAGACTTACAACTCAGGATATAACCTTGCCCTGCAACTCCACCTATCTCTCCCCTGTAGTCTCTCTTTGGAATTTTGAGTTAAAAAGTAGTAAGTGCACATACGCACACACATATACTCCTCTCATGGTACTGGGCCCTCCCACATCGATTATCAATCAAGAAGATGTCCAACAGACACACTCATGGGTTGATTCCATGGAGGCAGTTCCTCACCTGAGGTTCCCTGTTACAGGGTATGTCTAGGTTTGTGTCAAGTTGATAAAAATCCAACCAGTAAAAAAAGTAAAATAAAATAAAAATAAAAATAAAAAAATCCAACCAGTAATTGATATCGCCACCTTAGCAAAGGGCACAGCAACTGCCCAGTCATTCCCATTGTAAGTTGGCCTGATTCCTCTCTCTCAACATCACTCCATTCAGACCCTGTGCCTGTCATCCCCTCTTTTCTCACCCAGGCTGCTGGTTGCCATCATTTCCAGCTCATTTATCATCAATGAAACCTTATGCCTTGTCTCACCGAGAACATGGAATGGCTACCTCTGTTCTTGTAATCCAATCTAAACACCCATCTGTGGATTTAATGGCCCCAAAAGACTTACCTGGGCCATAACTTCATTATCTCTGTGTCTTGTTCCCTTCCCTCTAGATAGTCTATGTTCCCTTCAGCAGAAAACACAAACCCTCCATCTAAGAATTCAGCCTGTCTCCTTCCTTGCTTTTATCTGCTGTTCCTCCTGCCTGGCTCTGTTCCAGTTCTTGCCAAGGCTAGTTCCTGTTATTAGGGTTCGGTGTATCTCTCCCTGCTGGAGACCTTTTCTGATAACCCAGTCTTCCTCCCATGTTGCCCTGGGGATTTTCTTAGCAGCACTTAAGCACTCTCGGAATTTATCTTATTTGTTCAAGTTGCTCTGTGGTTATCCTAGTAGAACAACATCTCCATATGACCATGGACCAATTCTCAATGAGCCCTATATCTCTAATGCCAGCAAGTCTGTGTTTTCTTTATGCTCAAAGCCCAATAAATAAATATTGTGAGTGAATAAAAGCAGGCTGGCCTACTAAAGGCAATACTGTTGGCTGTTTAGACACCTCTTCCATTTCTTCTATTTATTTTCTGAAGACACAGTCGTTATTGTACAGTGTAGCTCAGGCCAACTTTGAACTCCTAATCCTCATGTGGCACTGCCTAACAAGATTCTAGGCCTGAGCCATCACTACTGGCTCCAGTGACACTCCAGGGCTGGCCCCTCATGGGGCCAAGTCTGGATCTACGTCTCTAGTGAGATTAAGAGAGTGACTAGCCACAGCTTAACAGGACTCCTGGTCATGTTGACAACCAAACGACACACTAGAAATTAAAATATTTATGCTGGATAAGCCGGATCACAGCAACTAATACTATCAAGACCTCAGTGACTTAATGGAATAATTTTTATACATAGTCCCTCAGGTATTTCTTTTTCATGTGGTACCTCACCACCTACACTGCTTTCATGCTATCTACCCAACATCTGGTTTCTACTTTCACAAGAGGAAAGAAGAGGACTAACAATTCACCCACCTCACATACAATTTTAAATGCTGTGATCTAGAAGTGGTGAATACCATTTCTGATCACACCCATTGTTTAGAGGTTATCAATGGTTGCAAATGTGGCTTTTAACATGGCAGAAGAAGTATGTGTTTGATGAGTAAGAAATGTCTCTGCCAAAATCTACCCTTGAACACTTACAATACTTACAAACTGAGGGTGGAATGCCAAGTTCTGTTGAGGCCAGGCATGGTGGTACACAGCTATAATCACAGCCCTTGGAAGACTGTGTCAGGAGAATCATGAGTTGAAGCTAGCTTGAGCTATATCGCCACTTCAGGTCAGCCTGAACTACAGAACCAGATCTTATCTGAAAATACAAGCATACTGCTCTAGTTTCCTGTCAGTTCCTGTGTTGAAACACCCTGAGTAAAAGCAACTTATGAGAAAGGGGTTTATTTGGTTGATAGTTCCAAGTCCCACTTCACCACAGGGGGAGGCCATATAAGGAGCTCAAAGCAGAAACTATGCAGAGTGAGATTTTCTGGCTGGCTTGCAAAACCATGGTTATCTAGCTTTCTTATATAGCCCAGGACCCCCTCCCCAGGACATGGTGCTATCCATGGTTGGTGCAAAAACCACAGCCCTCACCTTAAAAGAAATAAGAGGTGTTTTATTGTGGAGCCATTTTGAGTGACCATGGCCTGGGAGCACAAATTTAGATTACCCTCAATTCCATGTTCTTGTGTACTTGGTTTCATGGTGTTGTGCTTTTATGAACAAAGAAAGTCATAAATCAAGATAACTTTAAAATTAAATTGGTACATACACCAGAAAGAAAAGATGGGATAAGCTTTTTCTGTAGGCCTATCTGATGCCATCTGATGATATTCTTAGCTTCTGGGTTGGTGGAAGCTAGGAGTCTGCAAAATTAATAGATTCCAAAAAGGTTTTATCTATTTTCCCCAAGATATTAGTTCCAACACAGAAATGGGCAAGGGATGGCTGTTCTGGAAGCTAGAACTAGCCCTAGGTAAAGTAATTAGCCTCTGGATCTGCAACATTCCAACCTCTCCACACTGCTGCAGTTCTAATCCGTTGGCCGGGCTCTATAGATGCAGCTCCTCCCCACGGGTCAGTAGCTTTGCTTTACCATCATGGGCTGGGTCCTTCTAACAGTAAAATCCTTCAGAGGAGTGTGATCTAGGAACACCCCCGTCAACTAAGAAGCTGACACTCCATTCACAGGTGACTCTAGGCTGTGTTAAGTTAGCAAAGACAGCTTGGACACAAGCAGGCATGCATATAATAATGAAGCCACAACTTCCCTCTAAGAGGCCAGTGTCTAGGATACTTGTGCTGGATTCATCATCTCCATCAAAATAGAATGAGGTCTGTTATGGTCCATACATACACCAATGAAGTCACATTGTCGTCTACCACACATGCGCAGAAACAGGACAGCCCCAGATACCTTTTAGGTAAGAGTCACAACTTGGTTCAGGCTTCCCCAAGATCTTTGGCTCAAAACTCTCCAAGTTTCTTTCCCTTCTTCTGTTTTCCTTGGTTAATATGAAGTGATTGTTGCATGCTATGTCTTTCAGAGAGGTGCACGGCTGTCTTTGCCCACCATCCACTGACACTGATGCTCAGGGTCACTGTAACTTCTCAGAAGTTTCAAACCAGTCATGGCTTTCTGGCCTCACTGCTTTAGACAAGTCTATAAGCCTGCGGTCTTAGATGCCATAGTTCTTTTAGGGAAGAGAAATCGTCTTTCCTTTTTTTCTTTCTAATTCCATGACCTTTGGTGACCCATCTTCACAGTGCTGCTTTCTGGATGAGTTAACTGTTTCTTTCAGGAGTTTGCCTGCCCTGAGAAGACTCAGCCACAGAACTTTAAGAATCAAGATACAGGGGCTGAGATGTCTCAGCAGCTAAGGGCACTGACTGTTCTTCCAAAGGTCCTAAGTTCAAATCCCAGCAACCACATGGTGGCTCACAACCATCTGTAAGGAGATCTGATGCCCTCTTCTGTTGTGTCTAAAGACAGCTACAGTGTACTTACATATACTAATAAATAAATCTTAAAAAAAAAAAAAAAAGAATCAAGATACAATCACTTGGCCACCTTGATCAGGCTTCGTGTTTCTCAATGTAATTCTTTTTATTTCTGATGAGAAATTGTAAGTGTTCCGTGTGTGTGTGTGTGTGTGTGTGTGTGTGTGTGTGTGTGTGTGTGTTGTGTGAGGGGGGGCAATTATGGAATCTCATGGAATCCAGTAAATGGTGAGACAATAACCATAGAACAACAGTCATTGTGGAGTTCTCAAAGGAGTGAAGGTACAGAGCTGCTAGGAATGTAACTCAGATGAATAATTTCAAAGCAGAGAGGATGTGGGGCAGGGCAAAGGCCAGAGCAACCCTCCTCTCTGGGGCTCTGGCAGCCACTCAGAAAAGGACGCCATAGTGAGTTTCAACAAAGGAGTCAGAAAATGGGGGTGAGGGGCTTTGCAGTTAGCCCTCAAGGTCTTTCAGTGTGGGGAGGTGATCCAGATCTACAACCTCAGCACCTAGGGGGCTACAGTAGAATCATGAAAGTCAGAGGGGTTGTTCACGACTTGGTTCAGGTTTCCCAAGATCTTTGGCTTAAAACTCTCCAAGTTTCTTTCTCTTCTTCTGTTTCCTGTTGGAGGCCAGTAGCTAAGGGCATGTTTTTGTTAGGAGGGTTTGGGCTTCTTTCATCTTTTCATCTCAGGCCTGGGGATGGGAGTAGAGTCCTGGGGGGGGGGGGGTGCTGGTGGTACCAGGCGAAGGAGAGGGAGTGGGTGACATATTTGATAATTTTTTATTGATAGATTTTTATTTTGGAATGATGATGTTTCTCCAGGGAAGAGCCATCCTAATGGTTTAAGATGGTTCACTTTGGAGATGAAAAAGATGGTCTGGTTCATGTGATTGGTGAACAAGCAAGAGGACCAGAGTTTAAATCCCCAGGACCCACACAAGTGCTGGGTAGGAGCTGCAGCCAGCTTTTAATTCCAGTCTTGGAAGGCAGGGAATCCTTCCCTCTACTACTTAGCTCTTTGGTTTTTGGGTTCCCAAAAGCAAGTTAATCACTTTGCTTATCATTTTCTTGAGGTATAAGATCAAAAATAAAATAAAACATTTTGGATGTGGTAAAAGTAAAGTAGATGCTGTTCATAAATAGTATACAGTTGGTGTTTTTCAGCGCCTGGTGCCGAATGATGGTGTTGCTGATGCTAAAGCTACTGAGGAGGAGCTAAGGCTGTTCTTAGCCCTGGCTGTGCAGTATCAGCTCCCAATGCCTAGGAGGCAATTCATCCTCTGCATTAAGATGTCTGAGGGTGGAATTACCTATGGCATTGGTTCTAATATGTAGCTAAAGCAGAGATTTGCTGGTTTAAAGAAATGCTCTGGGGATAGGGCAATGTGTTAGAATCAAATGCCTCTAAGAACATAGTATACCAACCAGAACAATTTGTAGTCTATGCTGGTGTAAAGTGGGTGACAGGAATCCTGGGTATGCGTTCTCACCCACACACTTGTTCAAACAGTATTTACTCAGTACCTTTGGGTACCAACCATACTGGATAGTGCTAGGGCTTCTGAGATGAATGAGAGAGAGATGGTGGTCAGTATAAAGGCTGCTTGAGAGAACCCAACATGCAAACACACAGTGGTGCCTTTGATGAGAGTTGGACCACCAAGGCAAGGAGCTCTTCATCATAGCTACATTCCCTTCATAAAAAGCATTGATATCAATGCATCAAAGACTTGCCCCATTTGAGTGGTGTGTACATTTCTTCTATTACTTTTCTGTTTGAAATATCTTATTAATAAAGAATATGCTACATTACGGTATTGTGGTGGGGATAGTCTATGTTAACAAACCCAAAGAAGGCGTGGGAAGACGGGCTGGCAGTGGAGCAAGGAAAGCTTTCCAGAAATCACCAACACACAAAAATTTTTAACTTAGCTCTAATTTTAGGATTATATATACTTATGAGCTATAATGGCATGTGCTTATACATCTACACATCCTGGAAACATTAAATTAGGTTAATCAACATACCTAGAATCTCACATTGCTATTCTCTCTGCATTCTGGGAACATTTAAAAGTCTACCATTCGAGAATTTTGAATTTTCCCATATTGTTATTAACTATAAGGAAGGTGCTGTGCCCTCTCTAAGCTCCCAGCCCCTAGTAGCAACCACTCAACTTCCAATTTCCATAAGTTCAACACTTTTGATGGCATGCAGTCTGCGTCTCTTGTGTCCTCTGAACACTTTGCTTCATATGCCCTCCTAGTTCATTTGCATGATTGGAAATGACATCGAAATACCAGCCTGCCTTCAAAAGAAGGAAATTCTGCCACTGATGCTTTTTAGGCAGAAGAAGGTGGTTCTAGGAATGCGAGGGAGAAAGGAGAAGTGGAGGCAGTGTTTGATGAGAAGGTCCTCTCTCTCTGAGATTTGTGAAAACTGAAAGGAGCATAGGGATCCAGGAGGAAGAGTGCCAGAGTGGCAGCGATACTCTACAGCCAACCCTTAAATCTCTGAGGCCAGCCACATGCAGCGGTGGGTAGGGCCAGCCTGAAGCCTCTGCTATTCTTGGCACAGGTTCTGTGGAGAATGGTTCCTGGAATAGGTCCCAAGGAGGACCAGTCTCTGGTATCATTAATCTAGCAACAGCATTCTGGGTAGGAAACAGGTTGGCAGCAAGGGAAGGAGGATGCTGAGTTCTTTTGGTGATTTTTCATGTTGGTGATGATTCCCCTCTGTACAAATGTCTACTCAAGAAAATGGCTGGTTCAGGAAAGAGGTCCTCACAATCCACGAGGGAACAGGGGCTATTAGAGACTGTTCATCTCCCAAGGAGCATGACACATTGGGGCAGGAGGATGGTCAATTGAGAAGCCTCCTTTAAAACCATGGAGACTGCAATAGAGTCATTTCCAAAGGGCTGAGGAGAAGTTAGACAGTGTTGTGACTGAGCCCAAAGGAAGATGTGGAGATCAAGTAAGATATCCATGGAGAACTCAACTGGATTCCTGTGGAAGCAAGCATTAGGAACAATCTATTTGTGTGCCATGGTGACAGCAAGACAGATTCAGGGACTAGCTACAGAGTGAAGCAAGACAGGGACTTGTGACACGTGTGTCAGATTGGAATGTTCTTTTATTGCTGTTGGTGTCTTTGGTACAGTAAATCATGGGCATGAGGAGGCAATGACAGAAATGGGATGTGATCTTTTTTTTTTTTAAAGATTTGTTTATTTTATGTATATATATGAGTATACCATAACTGTACAGATGGTTGTGAGCCTTCATGTGGTTGTTGGGAATTGAATTTTGTTTTAGGATCTCTGCTCGCTCCAGTCAACCCTGCTCTGGCCCAAAGATTTCTTTATTATTATAAATAAGTATACTAAAGCTGACTTCAGAGGCACCAGAAGAGGGCGTCAGATCTCGTTACAGGTAGTTAGTTGTGAGCCACCATGTGGTTGCTGGGATTTGAACTCAGGACCTTCTGAAGAGCAGTCATCACTCTTACCCACTGATGAGAACTTTTACTTGGTTACTAGATTGGCCTAGAACCAGTGGTCATGCTACTCAGGAAGGAGGCTCCTTTTTTTCCCTTGCTGGCTTGCTTTGCTGTAGCCAACACTCCATACCCCTTTGCCATATATAGAAACAGTAAGCGTAAAGAAGAGGCACTGTGGGGGTGGATGACTCAGGAAGTTTGACCATGGGGTAAACATTCTACCTTCAGTGGTGATAGACTGAAGGCCCTTGGGGCAGACTGCTGTCTGCTGCCTCTCACAGGCACCTCCTCTTACAGTATCCTTGCATAGCTCCAAGGACGCCACCAGTACACACAACAAACCATCAACTACAGATGGCTTCTGGCCCAGGTTTGACAACCACCCTGTTGCCCTATAGAGCTCTGTGTGTTCACACGTCCAAAACCATTCCCGCCATCACCTCTTCCACTCAATGCCCAATTCTGTCTCTCTACTCAGCTGGGAAAACTGAAGCCCAGGTAAGTGAATGATCCAGTCATTCGGCCCTTGGTTGCATCCCCAAAGTACATAGTACCTCATACCCATCACCAACAGACAATCAAAAAGTCCTTATTAACTATTGGAAGAAATAAGTAAAGTCTGCTGGCATTCTGGAGTCCCTTCATGCTTCTCCTGATTTCTACTGAGTGAGTTTTGCCAGGTAATGTTCAGCCATAACTATAGGAAGAGACGCGCTAGGAGAAATGGACTTGTCCTATCCCTAAACTGGATGAGCCGGTCTGAACTTCATTGCGCAACAATCAGGAAGGAAGATGGGAGGCAGAGAGACTCTGAGGGAAGTTGAAGCTAGTGCCCACATGTGGAGTTCTTGTCTCTGTCCTCTCTGGAAGTCTCAAGCCTGCTTTGAAAGGCTTCTGTCAGGGGTAAATATAAACAAAAGAATAGGTAGAGCATGTGGTGGGCTGTGGGTGTGTGGGTGTGTGTGGGGGTGTGTGTTGGAGGTGTGGGGGTCAATGCTAGAAGGCAGGGAACTGCCAGGTTCGGTTTACAGCAGCATCTGTCTAAGGAGACTGTTGGGGTAGATTGTGGCCCGGGGCTTTGCGATATTGAAACAGTCAGGTAAGAACCACGTTTCAGAACAGAGCCCAGTTAGTGCTTCTTCCAAGGTCCCACGCAGCACCCCCTCTGCCCCTGCATGCACCTTATAAGGGGTGCAGTTTCCCATGGCGTCACCAGAGGGCGCCCGAAGTTGAGAAAACGACCTTAGGTGCCCAGCAGGTGACCCACGTAGGGACCCTCAGGCAGTGATTTCCTTGTCCTGGGACACTTACACAGGCTGTCTCTTTAACCTAAACTCTTCGGTGACTGCAGTCAGCAAATGGCTGGTGCACACGCTTTCCTCTGCCCGGGAGAGGATGGTGGCTAAGAGATGAAGGTCCCAAGGCAGGCTGTCTGAGAGGCTGTCAGGACACTCTGAGATGCTCACCAACCTTCCCTGAGCCCAGATCACTTCTCTCACTGCCCTCGGGCTTGGAAAAGTATATTGAAACCGGAATGGAACCCAGGATTAGCTTCAACAGTCACCTGGGAAACAGTCCCATTGGTCCAGGCTTCCCTTTTCAAATTCTGGAAAGATCTGCCACTCTTCCCCAACCAAAGAATCATCTCAATAGCAGCCCCTTCCATCTATAAAGTCAGAGCCCCAAGACAAGAGATTTTTTTATTTGTCCCCCTGAATTTTGAGATTTAGAAGGACTCATAATATCACCTGCCTCTCATGTCTCTTTAAACATGCAGTGTCTGATGGAACACTTTTAAAGGCATTACGGATTTTCAAGGAAAGAAACGTCACTACGGGACTTCTATCAAGATTTTTCACATAGCGACATTATTTTAAAGCAAAGACAGAAAAAGGCTGGCACGGCTTTTTACATCCCCCAAAGGTGGGCAGTGAACAAGATGAGGTACAAGAGACAGCAGTAATGAGTGTCTCTGCCTTTATTATATGCACTCTGAGAAGTCTTAATTGTGCCCAATAAGGACATTTAGACACTCAGAGTGACTGAGCAATAAGCACAATTCATTCGTACTTAAACACAGCAAAGGTCAGGGAAGGAAGCCCCATTCTCTTCTTGTCAGAACTGGGTCCAGCTCATGTGTGGGTTTGGAAAACCATGACAGGAATGGGTGTCTGGGAGACGTCTCGCTTTCAAGAGGTGTCTTAAGTTTCCTTAAGACACTCAGCCTGGATTCATTACGCCTGGTCACAGAATAAAGAGAATTAAATATTTTTCTAAGGCTGCAACTAATCCCAGAACTTAAACACGGAGCAGGGATCCCACATATGAAAAGTTTGTGAAATTTTTATTGGAAATGTGCAGAGATGTTGTGTTTAAATCCTCAAATGAGGAAAATGACATTTTTTAAAGAAAAAAAAAAGTCCCAAATGATTTTCACTCGTCTATTCCCAGACCTCTCCTAGCAGACTCAATTAAATAACATAATATCTTTTTTGAGTCATTTAGAAAAATATTTATATACCAGTGAAAACAGGGAGAAGCTTTTAAAGATCTTGCTAACTGTATGGTAGGGTATGGGCAAATCTTGTATTTATGGTGTTTTTTCCACACTACGGGTTTCCTCCCTTTACAGGCCTGGGCACAGACTGTCATTTATTTGCAATCAGTGTGTTCCACAGTCCACAAAGAAACTTTTTTTTTTTTTTTTAGAGCAAAACTTACCCTAATGAAATTCAGTAATTCTTTATAAAAAGAAAAAAGGATCTTTTATATGCATTTTATATGCACGGAATATATAAGTGTGGCATGTACCTGGTAAGGCTGATTTCTGCTGACTCTATAATACAGGTAAATCAACACGGTTCAAGGCACATTATGGGCCACAATTTATTGGGTTTTATCTTCAGGTAAAGACTTCTATTAAGAATATACAAGTGTCTGCATACCTAGCCTGCCTTGTTTTCCACAGGGGTGTATACATAATCTCTTTTTAAATTTGCTTAATCAAAGCTTGCTATACTGAATACATTTAATTGGAATCCAGTGGTTAAAATATAAAAATTTACTGCTGCAGAAAAGTTTTGATTAGTACTTTCTATTAGCGAGTGTTGTTGATAAACCCTCTAACTGCACATTTGCATTCAGACAACTGACTTGGCAAAGGAGTAATGCCTTCAACTCCACAAATACATTATTTCCCATAAATATTCTTAATGAAAGAGCTGGTCTGTTTCAGAGGAAGTAAAGGCAGTGAAGAATTTTACATAATTGGGGGGGGGGTGGAGGTCCCAATCTTGATAAACACATGCATGGGGCCTGGAAGGGTGAATTATTAGGTGTGGAAAAGGAGAGTCTAGGGAAGCTCTCCCACACGGAGAACCCAACAAGCTCCGGGAGAGCCTGGCAGAAGCGAGCTTCTTCTCTTCCCTACCCTTCGTTCTGACTCAAACCAAGAATCTGATGAAAAAAAAAAAAGGGGGGGGGTTTTGCTCTGATGAAATACTTTGGGAAGATTACAATTAATGCTGTATTTTATGAAAGTATAACAAATAAATAAATGGGAGGAAAAAATAAGAAAGGGGAAATTCTTAGAAATTTCGAGTTAATCATCCTCCAATATTTTGCTACCGGTTTGGTAGGCATTAGTGGACAGCAAAAGTGAGAACGAGGTGCAGCCTTAAGGGAACTGGTCTATCCTTTACTCCTTTATGAACTAGATATCCAGAAGGGCACCAAGGCTCAACGGCGTGACTCAGTCTGGAATGATGGTGAGAGCTGCTTCAGTATCTACCACAAGTAACCCAAGAGGGCTCTGTCCCTCGCTGCTGATGGAGTTCTGGAGTTCTGACTCCACGGGCCACAGGGAGAAGCCTCATGCTTGGACACTGAGGTCTGCGTCTGGAGTTTTCAAACACACGATTTTAGTCCATTCTTAAGAATGAGTTACGTTTGAGTACAATCCTCTTGTCATTCTGCTTTGATTAAACCCTACCGACTAATGCTTCCTGTGGATGTGTGTGCCATGGGCAAAGAAATCCAAACAGCAGCAAGTGGAGAGAGGGCATAAAGTCCACTATATATACTCAAGACAATGTCACCACCCATTGCTTTGCGTATGTGCCTGCTGCCATATTGGAAGCACGATGAAGCGTTTGCTCCGGCGTGCTGCGTGCGCTCCTCCTCTACCACCTTATCCACAAAGATATCGGAGATGAAGGCTCTGTACGGAAGTCGCCTTCTCATCTCTAATCGATGGCAGCTTTAAGAGACTGTTTAGTTGCTTCCCTGATCCTCAGATGCGGTTTGTGAAGGATGTCAGGTGTATAACCTATGGCTTACTCTTTGATACCCCTTCACCTATGGAAAACTGAGAAGGGTCAAGGAGAAACGTGTGGCCACACACTTGTTCTCAGTTGTTGAAACTTACCGCCACTGGCTGCCGAGGAACCTGCAAAGGGCGTCTGACCCTCTGGAGCTTCCCAGGGCTCTTTCCTTGCAAAACTAACACCTCTGTAAACGGAAAGTAACTCAATGATGTCAGAAAATAATGCTCGCTAAGATTCTATTGTCAAAAGAGTGTTAGACCAGAGACCACGTGCATAGGATGATACCATTTCATGTTGGAATGACTCGAATTGAAAAGAAACCGTCAGTGAGTTCAGATCATTGACTCAAAAAGCAAAGCACGTAAAGTCTCTGGGTGAAATGTCTTTGATCACAAATCACCTAACACTTCCCACGTCTGTTTAAAAGTTGTTAATTAAATCTGACATTTTAGAACATGCTACTCCTGCAGAGTAATCAAGGGAAAGGAAAAAATGTAGCTCAAAGCCTGAGAAGAGTGCAGTTGTATTAGTTTTGATAGTGAAAAGAACTCTTTTCGTACCATGACTTCCAAGGGCGCTTGGCGGAAAGACCATTGCTAACTTCCATTAAGAAGCAGCTTTATGTGCATGTAAGCCCCATATTATCTGGTCATTCGATAATAATTATCTATGAATCTGCTTATTAAGCAAGTGGGGCATGCCTGGCTGTGCACAGAGTGGGTCTGCATAGAGAGTAAGAACAGTGCTGTGTGTGCCCGGGAGGCTCAGTCATTTGGCTCTCAGGAAATAAATCATTCACCCTGACATTCAGCTTACTTGATGTTTAATAAATCTATCCTAATTACCAACACTCAAAAAGACAATTTTCACTCATCTTAAAGACTTTATAAGTTCTGAACTTGTAGGGTTTTAGTTAATAAAGTATTTCTATAAATAGTTCCCAAAACTATTTACTCTGAAAAATTTTAGAACACCGATGTGGCCCATTGATGCTTCATTAATGGTCTGTACTTCAACAGGTCTTTGTCGTTTACAAGGAATATTTTGTATGTTTCCTCTATAAAAGTGCCTTCAAGGACCAAGACCGTTTTGACTATATCAGGATCTTGAGTGTTGGAGGAAATAATGAGCCAGTACAATTCAGAAATGTGCATGAAATCAGTTTCAGGGAAAATATATTCAATAAAAACAGAATTCTTTACTTTTTAAGGTTTATTTATTTATGTATTGTATGTATACAGCTGTCCCGTCTATGTTTATAACTGCACACCAGAATAGGGCATCAGATCTCATGGGACAACAGCTATAGATGGCTGTGAGCTGCTAGGTGGGTGCTAGGAATTGAACTCAGGACCTCTGTAACAGCAGCCAGTGGTCTTAACTGAGCCATCACTCTTGCCCATATTTCTTCCTTTAAAAAACACTTGTTTATTATTTTCATTTATATGTGTGTGCTTACATATGTTTGTGTGCACCCCAGGTGTGTTCGTGCCTGTGGAGACCAGAGGTCGTCAGATTTCTTGCACTGGAGTCACAGACAGTTGTGAGTTGCCTTACGTGTATGCTGGGAATGAACCCGGATCCTCTTCAAGGGCGGTGCATGTTCTTAAGCTTGGTGCCATCTCTCCAGCCCCAACATATTTCTCTTTAATGTAATGGGTGTTCAAATTAAAATTCAAGTCATACCACATAGAAAGTTGTAGAGTATATTAAATTTCCCTGATAATTCTGTCCAGCATGCAAGAGTAGCCAGTTATCATTTTTACATATATCAGTACAAACCGATTTTTTGTTTTATATATATGTATATATATATACATATATATATGTTACATTCAATATATATATAGTATATATTATTTTGATATATATTTTGTAATATATACACACATATATATTTTTAAATACCAAAGTATATATTCATGCCACAGATTCTTAAAGTATGGGGGTGTAACCTCATGGGCCATGTAATAGAATATGGGTGTTGTAAAAATTTTGGCAATACTAAGAGGTTTCTAAAGGCAAAAGAAAAAAAAAGAAAATTAATACGAAATCAAACAAATAATGAGTCTAGAGGGTTTCTGGCAAGGCGTTTGGGTTGCATCCCATCATTTCACTGGAGACCGGGCTGTCTGCATACAAACATGCACACTAATCCTGTTGTCACACTGCACGAAGTGAAGCAACATTGTTCAAAACACCACGGCTCAGAAGTAAAGCTATGTCT
>JADRCD010200226.1:0-17702 GCA_019843815.1 Montemys delectorum | reverse complement strand
CTGAAAATGTCAGTACTGGGCTTTGGAAAGAATGCGAGGAGTTTCCAGTTTGTTTTCTTCCCCTCCAAGTGTGACCTTCCTAGTTGAATTAAATCATACTTCAGTTGTTGCCTCAAGTACAAATTGTTTGATAAGAAAATGTAGTAAAATTATGCATTTAAATTAACTCAAGCAAGTCCCTGAATTTTGTTTGCAAGTTGTGCCTTCTCATCCAACATTTTCAAAGAATGTGCATTGAAGACATACAGGCCTGGATCGTTCCGGGGTCTAACTGGCATGCTGGCCTTTCTTTGGATCAGAGCTTCTGTGTGTTTTCCACTGTACTGTTGAATGACTTTACCCATCATGGCCTGCCTGTGGGTGATTTATTTGTCTCTGCCGCATAGCAAATTGTGGCATTGGCTTCCGGGGGCCAAAAGAGAAATTCAGTTCTTAAAAGGAAAAATATTTACCTAGGCTGAAGAAAACAGATTTTGGAGGCTTAGCCTTTAAGACCACTCGTTGCTTTTGCAGGGAACCCAGGCTTTGTTCCCAGCACTCACATGGTGACCCACAGCTATCTCTAACGCCAATTCCAGGGCATCCAGTACCCTCTTCTGACTTCACTGGATGAGTATGTACATACACACAGGCAAACTCTCATACGTATAGAAATAATATAATTTTTTAAAAATTGTATTTTTTTTCTTAAGACCACACGGATATCAAGGCCACTCTGACATGAGTCCTGACACCCGCTGCATGCATTCCCTGTAAGAGAGGAGCCTCAAGGTGCACCTTAAAGTGACCAGAATGTTAGCAATACACCGTGCAGAGCTGGGGTGAGGAAGGGCTTGCAGCCACTGTAGTTACTTTCCTTGCAGTGACCAACTGCCCGACAAGAAGGAATACATGCCCAGTGCTGTGGGGAATCATGACAACAGGTGTGTGAGGCAGCTGGCCACACTGTATCCACGGCCATGACACAGAACAAGAAGAAGTCAGGCTGGACTGTAACACCTCAAGCCCTGCTCCAGTGACCCACTTCCTCCAGAGAGGCCCTACCACGCAACAACCTTCCAACAGTGCCACCCACCCTGGGCACCAACTGCCCCGACATGTTTTACACCTTGTCTCCCCGACTAGGGCATGCATCCACCCAGACTTCAAGTTGTTGATGGCACTGTACAGAGGACCAAGGAGTTTTCCATCAGATAGCACTTTCCTGAACCCATGCCTCTCGGAAAGAGGTCACAGGACCCGATCTATCATCAGATAGGACCAGGTGGCCTAGAGAGACGTCACAATGATGGCTTCCCACGTGAAACGGTTGAGTCCGTTTCCAATAATGCTCTCATCTGAGAAAACACATGAGCCTTATTTGGATCCTGATTCAAGCAAAAAGCTTAAACTAATCATGAGACAATTATAAACTTGATAGATTTTGATGTGTGAAGATATGTATGAATACTTTTACTCAATACTAGTATACTGTTAAGGAAAGGGCTCATATTTTAGAGACAAAGGCTGAAACATTTATGGACAGAGCGATATGATATGTGAGATTTGTTTTAGGATGACATGGGAGGGAGGAAATGAAGGGAAATAGTGTTGAAACAGTATTGGCCACGAGTCAGCTATTGTGTGCTAAGAAGTTCCTCACCCTGGTCTACTCTGTTTGTGTTTGAATTTCTCCATAATAAACTGAACAAGGACATGTTTTGTTGGGGTGTTTTTTGTTTGCTTGTTTTTGTTTTGTAAGACAACTCTGGCTATTCTGGAACTCTCTTTGTAGACCAGTCTGGCCTCAAACTCAGAGATCCTCCTGCCTCTGTCTCCCAAGGCATGCACCACCATGCCTGTTTGGTATTTTACTACTAGCAGTTGAATAGAGAAATTACTCAGTTTTTGAAGCTTCTCAAAAAGTAGGTTAGGAAGAAAGAAACACGGGGCAGTGACACTCTTCTAGATGCTCTGAGTTGGTGTCACCCTTGCTGAGCTGTCCTGGAGTCGGAGAACTCTGTTGGTCAACTTTCTGTTGCTGTGAGGAAAACACCTGGAAAAGTTAGCACACTCATGATCTGGTCACCCCTCAAGTGAGCCACCATCTGGGGACCAAGCGTCCAGTTAACGAGCCTTTTGTAGGATGGGGGTATTAATCAGTCATATTCTTGACAGAAGCTACACGTGGAGAAAGCCTGGAATCTGTCAGCACAAATCCAGCTGTCTGTCTCTGAAGACCTTCCCAGACAGCCTAGCAAGGAGGACGACAGCAACAGACAAAACTGATATGTTCTGAGCATCGTTTCCAAAGTCTGGCGTCGTCTCAGAAGGCGCTTTTTCTTTAGAAAGACCAGAAATGCATCTTTATCTCTAGCTAGCAGTTTCCTCCTGTTTGTTTTCATGAGAGATAACAGTCACCAAGGCCTGGGCTGGCTTGCTGCAAATAATCCTTGTAATATTCCACACTGCAGAACCTCAGACCACAGTCACCAGCATTCACCCTGCAAACCCCAAGAGAAATTACATCTTTGAAGTACTAAGTACAGGCAAGCTGTTGGGGGTGAGAGGAACTGCTGTCATGAACGTAAGCTGGCCTTCCTAAGGAAGGACCTGGGCAGGGGACATGGCCCTACAAAGCACTGTCATTGTGAGGTATACTGGCTGAGTTTATATCCTAGACACAAGCTAGAGTCATCAGAGAGGAAGGAGCCTCAGCCCAAGAAGTGCCTCCATGAGATCCAGCTGTAGGACATTTTCTTAATTAGTGATCAACTGGGGAGGTCCCAGCCCATTGTGGGTGGTGTCATTCCTGGGATGGTGATCCTGGGTTCTATAAAAAGGCAGGCTCTGTAAGCTATGGGAAGCAAGCCAGTAAGCACTATCCCTCCTTGGCTTCTACATCAGCTCCTGCCTTCAGGATCCTGCCCTATTTCAGTTCCTGTCCTGACTTCCTTCAATAATGAACAATAAGTAAGTGTAAGCCAAATAAACCATTTTCTCTCCAACTTGCTTTCTGGTCATGGTGTTTTATCACAGCCTTAGAAACCTTAACTAAGACATTGCGGCTACTGTTGCTATGGTGACCATGACCAGAGCAACTTGGGGAAAAAAGGAGACAAGAACCTGATGACAGGAGCTTATAGAGAAGCCACAGAGAGGTGCTGCTGACTGGCTTGCTCCCCATGACTTGCTCAGCCCGTCTTATAGAACCCAGGACCACCAACCCCAGAGTGGTACCACCTAGAGTGGGCACCCCCGCTTCAATTGCTAATTAAGAAAATACCTTACAGTGGATCTTATGGAACTCAATTGAGCATCCCTCCTTTCAGATAACTCTAGCTTGTACCAAGTGGACATAAAACTAGCCAACCTATTGTGTCTGTTGCAGAAACAAAGCCCAGGCTCTCCTCCTGCCCCACAAGGTGATCTTTGTGGCTCAGCACTCAGAGCTGGGCTTGAGTTACATTTCATTCCACTTCTACAAGTGACCAACCAGGTAGTCTAGGCCAGTCTCTAGTTCAGTCTTAAATTATTAATCCTTCATAAAATGTACATCCTGATAGACTCAACAAACAGGATTCGTGTTAAACTCGAAAGTCTCAGAACATTCCATTCAGCCCCTTGAAGTCTGGCTGGGATCTCCCACCTCCCATGGTCCGAGTTAGAAAGGTGGATCTCCCCTCTCCCCTGATCAGAACCTCCTGCTTGACTGTTTTCCTCATTCCTCTTGGATGGAAACTTGCAGCCCATGGGTGGCAACTGAACATCCCATGACAGATCTCCTTGTGCTTGTCTCTGGTTTCTGTCAGCTGTTCTTTCTGCTTATCTTAGATATGTACCCATCTTTTAGTCCGTGTGTTTTAACAAGCCAGTTCTTTTTTATGGGTCAAAGGAAGGTATAGATTAAGTAGCTAAGTAAACAAATGTTGAGGATGTAGCTTGGTTGGCAGCGTTTGCCTAGCAGGATCGAAGCCCTGGATTCAGTCCCTAGTGCTACAGAAAACCACTCCTGGGGACACATGCCTATAATCCCAACATTCGGGAGGTAGAGGCAGGAAACTCAGAAGTTTAAAATTAGCCTCAACTATGTAGTGAGTTTGAAGCCACCCTGGGCTACGTGAGACCCTGTCTTAAGAAAGAGAGAGGGAGAGAGGAAGGAAGAGGGAGGGAGAGAAGGAGGGGGAGGGGGAAGGAGGGAGGGAGGAAGAGGGAGGGAGGGAGATAGAGGGAGAGTGGAAGAATTTGTAACTGAGACTGAGAGGGAGTAAGGCATGGTGGGTAGAGAGCAGAGCCCCTGATGGACAAGCTCCTGCAGAATCAAAATCAAGGATCCCAGCAAAAGTGCTTGCTGGTCCTCAGAAGCCCCCTTAGTTCTTTATGTGTTTGGTGTTACATGTGTCCTACCATGATCTATCTGTTCCCCATGGATAGCAGGCCATAAACCCTTAAAAGCAAACAAAAGTGAGGGCCAGCTGTCTGCTTGTGCTGGTGACTAGATAGGGTGGAGACGGGAATCCTTTCTACTGTAAACACAGGACTCCTGGATCCACCTGGGTTTCTTCCATGACTCAGTGGCCTCCGTTCCAACTGCAGACAAAGCCCTTCCTGGAAGAGCCAGTGTTTTCCTGGTCTACAGGATGCTGGCTGTTGACAGGTGCATGGTGTACACCAAAAACAGCTTGCCTTACTGGGCTCAGGAAGATGAGTCACATCCACCAACCTGGTGACTTGGCGTCTTGGCGCTTTCCATTGTGCATGTGGCCAGCACGGCCTAGAGTTGTGCAATGTGGAATACTGAAGGGCTTTTGTAGCTCTTCAGTCACGACCTTCGTGATATCTCCCCTAAAAACTGGGAAGGAAACTGGTCGCCAGAGATAAAGAAGAGAGTGTCTGGTCTTGTCAAAGAAAATACCAGACCTTGAAAAAACAATGCCTCAAAAGATTTCATATGTACAGTTGCCCACACTTCTTGCTTGACTGACTGATATATTTTGTAGAGGATTTGAACCCTGTGCACTCATATGCCTCTCTGTGTAGGAAGCAGTCTCAGGGACATTGGGTCATCCTCGCAGGAAATATGGTCTGAGCCTGCCTGAAGCCTCTGGGAACGAGGCAGGGAGGGTGTGCGTTGGCTCCCACGGGACCACTGCTCCTCACCGCTCTCCTCCGGCCATGGTTCCATGCAGCATGGCAGCCCCTCTTCAGGTGCTGATGCGCTTATACCTCCAGCCTCCAGAACCAGGAGTGCAATGAATGTCTGTTTATAACTTACTCAGTATGTGGTGTTCTGATAGAGCAGCAGCAGATGATCCTGAATGCCATTTTATAGTTAAGAAAAAAAAAGTTAAAAACTATATAATGGCTCATGCCAAGGAGCTCATACGTGACTCCTAGGAAGGGAGTGGATTGTTTGGGGTAGAGGGTGGCAAAGAAAGGGACGTTAAGTATTTGAAAAGAGAGAGAGAGAAATCCAATTTAGCTCAAGGTTAAAAACCTAATGATACTTTCTCCTGGAACTTGGTCTCACATACTTGGTGTGGCACCTTTCTTCTAAGGCTTCACTCCATAAACCACCTCATCCATGAGGATGTGGGCCTGCCCTCTCTGTCCCTGAGTCAGAGAGCTTCAGCCATTCCTCATGGGGCAGTGGCCCCTCCTAGGAGAACATCTCTTCTCACTGTGTGTCTCCTCACAGCAACCCTGCAGAGTGCTCATCTCACACCTAGGGAACTTGAAGTTCAAGAGTAACACAGCACAGCTCCCAGGGGGCAGGGAGGGTTCCGAGCCAGGCAGCCATATGTGTGCACAGGACACCTAAGCATGTTTCCTCTGAAGAAGACTGACCTGCAGCTCCCTGAAGAGGCCAAGGAGGAGACAGGGACTCTGCAAGGGCAAGCACATCCAAATCATCCTGCAATGCATGATCCCACACCGAATTCTGTGATGGCACCCAGGAATTCTGTGATGGCACCCAGGAATTCTGTGATGGCACCCAGGAATTCAGCTGAACATGTCCAGATAGTGCTGAAGGGGTACTTTTGAGAATAAATTAATGTTTTAACCAGAGGGCTTGAGTAAAGTGTGTTGCTCACCAACATACAGATGAGCTTCAAACCCACTGAAGGCCTTAAAGAGAAAAAGAATGAAGGCCGTGTCTTACAGCAATGCTCGTCCTTCCTGCTGGTTCCCTGAGGAACCTCTGGCCAACACACTCTCTTGGAAGGGAAAAGTGGGTAGACGCTTTAATTAAGCCCACTTTTCACTGGCATTACAAGGCCTCGCAGTGAGTCTCACAACTATATGTGCTTTGTAAATTTCTGGGTACAACAACCAATTGCAAGAGAGAAGATATTTGATGTCTCTGTCAGGTGTGATATTTTTTTTAAATGGTTGCTTTGTTCCTTTAGGAGTCATTGAATCTAATAGAACTGAACTTGGGCTGATGAGCCTGGTGGGCCAGAGCTCAGAGCAGTAGGCAGTGATCTTATTTTCATTTCAGAAGATTTACTGACCCATTTCATTCCAGAAAGGCTAGTTTTTGTTTTTCTTTTTAAATCAAAGTAATGGGGGATGGGAGGCCTGGTAGATGGCTCAGTCAGTAGAAAAAAAAAGTGCTTGAGGACCTGAGTTTAAATTTTAACACCCACCCAAAGAGTAGCAGGGTACACTTGTGCCTACTGCTGGGGAGGTGGAGGCAGGAGGATCCCTGGGGCTTTCAGCTAACCAGTCTAGCAGAATTGGGGAGCTCCAGGTTTGGTGTAAGATTCAGAGTGATAGAGGAAGGCACCTGACATCAAACTCTGCCTCCACACACATGTGCACACACTACATGTGCCCCTGCACACATCCAAATGCTCACACACTACATGTGCCCTCCACACACATGTGCACACACTACATGTGCCCTCCACACACATGTGCACACACTACACGTGCCCTCCACACACATCTGCACACACTACATGTGCCCCTGCACACATCTAAATGCTCATACACTACATGTGCCCTCCATACACATGTGCACACACTACATGCGCCCCTGCACACATCCAAATGCACACACTTTGGGGAAGGGCATATTTTTGTGCACTGTGTATCTTGATTTTTGTACCCAGAGATCTGGTTGTAGTCTGGACTTTTGGTATTGTCATTATTATGAGGCATGTCCTAACTCAGTGTTTTGTAAAATGTACTCTATCACTGTCTGATTGAGTTTGTGAGCAGGTCACATACTGTCTCGTCAGTACTTACAGAACAACATTCTTGCTACATTATTAACTATGAAAGAAACAGTCTTGGAGACCCAAGCTACATGAGAGTCGGTGGCCTAAGCCGGTGTGGGAGTCTCCCCCTACAGCCTATAGCTGGGTAGGGGAGGGAAAGGTGGGATTCCAGGGCCTAGAGAGAGGGAGAGCTCAGAATCTGCCCAGCTATAGTGCCAGAAGGTTCTAATAAATATAAATATCTGAGTTATTATTTGGGAGCATAGGTGGGCATTAAAAAGTCCCTACTTATACACACACCCCATCAGAGTAAGCTGCGGCTGTAAGAGCCAAAAGAAGGCAGTACTGTTGCAAGTTCCTGGTGTCTCTTGGTAATGCCGTCCCTTCCTCAAGGGAACACCCAGCCCCATTCTGTACCAGGTGACAGCCTGGCTGCCTTCTGCCTTTTCTTTTTCTTCCTTTCTCTTTTTTTCCTGTTTGTTTGTTTGTTTGTTTGTTGAGACGGGGTTTCTTTGTGTAGCCATGGCTGTCCTAGACTTTGTAGACCAGGCTGGCCTCGAATTCACAGAGAATCCACCTCGTACTCCTGCCTTGGTCGTGTTTGTGAGCAGGTCACATACTGTCTCGTCAGTACTTACAGAACAACATTCTTGCTTCGTTATTAACCATGAAAGAAACAGTCTTGGGGACCCAAGCTACATGAGAGTCAGTAGCCCAAGCCTGCGGGGGTTGGGGGGTGGGAAGGCTCTGGGAAGGAAGAGATGAAGGAGTAGGCTGGCTCCCCATCCCACCATCCTCACCACTTCTGCAGAACAGATCCTGATGGAAGCTTCGCATCCTCAATTCATGGTTCTCAGAACTGCATTCTGGGAATGGGAGAGTGCTTAAGTACCACTGACATCTCTGATCTAGTATCTCCTGAAATAAATTGTACCCAGTGTCATAAGCCTTTTCTCATTTCATGGCAACTCCTTCTCTGTCCCTGTTTCCTGGAGCAGCCAATTATCCCTCAGCTCTCAGTTCAGCAGTTGCCTCTTTTGGAAAACTTCCATGTCCCTTCACTGGCCCTGCCATCCTCCCATGGATCCCTGTCTTCCTCACTAGGCTGAGACCCTAGGCTCTGGGAGACTGATTCCCTGTAGACCCTGAACGCAATAGAGTTCTGGAAAGGTCTCCCAGTTGTATTACTGCATGCCCATAATCCCAGCACTTGGAATGTAGAGACAGAAGAATCAGGAGTTCAAGATTATCCTCAGCTATATACTGATTTGAGACCAGTCTGGACTTCATGAGACACTGTCTCAAAAGAAGCAGTCAAAGAAAAACCCACATAGGGGTGAGATGTAGCTTGGATGACAGAATGCTTGCTTTGCTTAGCATGCACAAAACCCAGGCTCAGTCCCCAGAACCACATAGAATCAGGCCCAACGGTGCACTTGGGAGGTGGAGACAGGAGGATTAGAAGTTCAGGGTCAGTCTTAGCTACATAGTGAGTTCCAGGCCAGCCTAGAGTACATAATAGTAACTGATAAGTATTACTGAGCTAAGAAGAGGGAAATAGCTAGAAACTTCTTGTTTGTTGGTATCAAACAGAATTTACAGAATAATGAGTAGGGGTGGTGTGTGTGTGTGTGTGTTGGGGGAATGGGTAGGCAGTGAGATGGTTCAGAGGCTAAAGGTACTTGTTGCCAAGTCTTATGATCTGTGTCTAGTTCTATGTGGTGGAGGGAGAGAATTGATTCCTGCAGCTGTCCTCTGTCTGTGTCTCTCTGTCTCTGTGTCTCTCTCTGTCTCTGTGTTTCTCTCTGTCTCTCTGTCTCTTTCTCTGTCTGTCTCTCTGTCTCTCTCTCTCACACACACACACACACATACCCACACACAAAGTTCGAGTATTGTAAGGATAGCCCAAGGGGACATCGGGTAGCACCAGACAGCTGGGTATAAAACAGCCCATGACGTGAAGAGGGTACTTGCAATTTTAAGTCTTCTTCCCATGCATTTTCTAGACCCATTACCATCCTGTTGCTCCTCTAGAATCTAGTAATTGAAACAGAATGTGGTCCTAGCTATATATTCATAATATAATTTATAATTGTATTATGTAATTTAACATATTGTATGTTTGAAATTTGACATGATATGATTGTAGTTTTATTTAAGAGACTATAGTCTACCCGCTCTCAAAATTTTTGGTTGATACAAGTTCAAAAGCATTTGGTTTAGATGTTTGACAGCACTGTCTATTTATTATATATCTATGTGTTGTGTATAATTTTTAAAAGTGTCTGCTTACTCTAGCTAGGCTCTGGAATCAGTAACTGCCTGCCAGCTAGTCAGCCCCCATTGCTAGCTAATGCTTTTCCCATAAATGCCAGGAGCAGTGATTGCTCTACACCATCCACCTCACAGCTGGACTGCCAATGACAGCTCCACGGTTATGCCCTCTCTCTTGCCCACCTGAATAGTTGTGAATGGAAAACATCAGACAATCTTAATATTTTAAAATCGGCCAAATGACACAAACGCTGAGCTCAGAATCTATTGTCCTAAACTCATCAGCTATTCCATCTTAGAATTCATCCCATGGTGGAGGCCACCACTTGGTCTAATAGTCCCTAGGCCTACATGGTGTCTGCCTTCTCCACTCCACAGCCTGGCTGAAAAAGCCCTTACTCATCTTTTCTCCTCCTCTTCCTCCAGGGACCCAGAAAACCCGCCTCTATATCTTCGGCCAATGATGAGTTTCTGTCGTCTTTATTTGCCCAAGCAAACAATTAGGGAATCTCCTCCTACATGTGTGTGTGTGTGTGTGTGTGTGTGTGTGTGTACATGTGGAGTGTAGGAAGGCCAGAGACAGACATCAAGCGATCCTGCTCTATCTATCGTTTGCCATCATAAAAGACCTTGAGGCAGCATGTCTTACTGAACCTGGAGCTAGGCTACTGACTGGTGAACCCCATCGATCTTCCTGTCTCTAACCCTACAGAGATGGGATTGCAGGTGCACAGAGCCACACCAAGCCTTTCACAAGGGTGCTGGGCATCTGGTCTCTGTTCTTCATGTGTATGCATTAGGTGCTTTTCTCTGCTGCGCCATCACTGACCATCACTACCCAACTCCACCTCATTTCTTTATCCATCCACAAGGAATAGCAAGACACATCCTGCCAAATGAGAATTTAAATGATGGTCAAGGTAGCTGGGCACGGTGATATACATGTGTGACATCCCAGCACAGGCACGCTGAGGCAGGAGAATTATGAGTTTAAGGCTAACCTGAGCATACAGCAAATTCAAGCCAGCCTGACTCCCGTAATGAGTCTCAACCTTATCTCAAAGGGGAGCAAGGAAAGACGTAACAGAGGTAGACCACGGAAGAGGATGCTCAAAAGACAAGACACTGATAAATACATAGGTCAGAAGTATCCAGAAAGATGGTGGGAATTGGACTGAGCCAACCAGAGTAGGCTCTATTTATCAAAACTGGTGTTGGAATATTCAGGGGAATGAAGTAAGAAAGAAGTGTATTGCCATGCTATAATCAGAGTAGGGATGGAATAGGCTAGATTTTTGAGGACACAGAAAAGATAAGAACAGAAAACTTTCCCTGAATGATAGTCATTTCCTACAGCAATTAAAAAAAAAAAAAAAGTTTGTGACGTGTGGAGGAGAAAAGGACAGAGGCAAAGACTGAGCAGACAGTGGCTTGATTTCCAGAGTGAGGAGCCCAGGCCGCACCAGTGACTCAGGAGGCAGGAATGTGGCCTAGGCTGCCTGCAGCTGTACTAAGGGCAGGATGGGACTCTGTGGAGGACTTCCTGCAATGGCCTTGGGACTTTCCACGTGGGAGCAACCCACAGCCCCCAAGAACTCTGGCCTGCATGAAAGGCAGAGTGCTTGAGGATAAGCAAGAAGAAACTGGAAAAGTGCTCTCTCCACCCCTTTGCCCACTATCGAAATCCAGTGGACCCCGTGGACGGCGAGTTACAGGGCGTGCAGACTTCTGCGCATGTGCTGGGTTGAATACTTTCTGACACTGCGCTGGGGCATTTCCCAGTCCTGGAGCCCTCAACCCATGGTTCAAATTGCAGGATATTTCTGCTGCTGCTCTGGTTTGTGTCGCGTACATGCCAGGCTTGCGTCTTAATGTATTTAGGATGCTCTGCTTGAGCCAGAATGACTAAGAGATAGAGCAGTTGCCTAGTATGTTCAGGGTCAGCCTTTTTTATTTTTTTTTTTTTTGGTTTTTCAAGACAAGGTTTCTCAGTTTTTTTGTTTTTGTTTTTGTTTCTGTTTTTTCCCCTCGAGACAAGGTTTCTCTGTGTAGCCTTGGCTGTCCTGGAACTCACTCTGTAGACCAGGCTGGCCTCGAACTCAGAAATCCACCTGCCTCTGCCCCCCCAAGTGCTGGGATTAAAGGCGTGCGCCACCACTGCCCAGCTGACAGGGTTTCTCTGTTTAGCCAGGGTCAACTCTTATTACTAAAAACAAAACCAAAAACTGAAGAAGCGGGATGCTCTGCTAATCAGGCCTCAGTCTGAACATAACTTGTACTTCCTAAGCAAATGCCTACAAAGATGAATGATCCACCTGAACTGCTCCCACGGCCATCATCCCCGGAACTCTGAGGCTGTGTTCCTCGACACCCAGTCAGTGCCCTTTCTGAGTACCTACTCACTAAACACCCAGTGAGTCCAGGGGGTAGGTTCATCCTCCCTCCTGCGAACCAGTCACCTTCATTCAGTGATGGGTGTCGATGGAGCTTCCTGGGAGGCAGGTGAGGCAGGTGAGGCAGGTGAGGCACGTAGATCCTGTTTAGTTACGTTTCTCTCCTTTTCTCCATTGCCGAAGCCAGAAAGCCACCCACAGTACAAAGTCACCTTGAAAGCATGTGCCTTGATAAGGCATGAGGATGGTACTTCCCCCACCTCTTGTAGTCTTCCTCCCGAACCCAGTAACTCCAGAATAATCACGAGAACATCAGACAAGTCCTTTCAAAGGGCATTCTATGAAACGCTTAATGAGTATTCCTTAAAACTGGCAAGGTCAGCCGGGCAGTGGTGGCACACGCCTTTAATCCCAGCACTTGAGAGGCAGAGGCAGGAGGGTTTCTGAGTTGGAGGCCAGCCTGGTCTACAGAGTGAGTTCCAGGACAGCCAGGGCTACACAGAGAAACCCTGTCTCTAAAAATCAAAAAAAAAAAAAAAAAGAAAAGAAAAGAAAAAAGATGTGCTAGCCAAGAAGACCCCTTGACTCCTTGGAGCCTGGCAAGTGAATGTGGTATGATGGTATGAGATTGTAGTGGATCAAGGGATGGGAAATAGCAAACTGGGTATAAGCCAAGGAAATCTGACCCAACTATGAACCTTAGTGAATAGTGTATCGATACCGGTTTATTAATTCTAACAAATACTCTATACTAATGGTCAGATGGCAGCAATAGGGGAACTTAGGTATTTGGGTTATGGGAAATGTATACAGAATTTTTGTATCTAGTCTGAACATCTGAAGTATTTTATAACTTGCATAAAGAATAAAGAGCCTAAAGCCATCCTCACCTCCACTGGCTGTGGAGTGGCCACATCTCCATCAGATATCATGAGGGAAGCCTTACTCTTTCATTGTTTGACTTTCTTCTTACGATGACAAACAACCCCATACAAGTGACTGAAGGGGAGAAGATTTCTTTTGGTTCCCAGTTCAAGGGTTCACAGTCCCATCACGGCAGGACAGGTTGGTGCCATGGCACGGTGTCAGGATCGATAGGCAGCTGGCCACCTCGCATCCAGAGGCAGGAAGCAGAGAAAGACGAATTCAAGTATTTTGGATTACTTTCTCCTTTTTATTCGGTCCAGGAACCCAATTCATCAAAACGTGCTATTCATTTTTAGGATGTCTGTTCCCTGCTCAGTTAAACCTCTCCAGATCTACTCTCAAAGACATGAGCAGATGTCTCCCAAGCGATCCTGAACCCTGTAAAGTTTAGCCATCAGTGAATCTTACCATGGCATTCCACAGGAATGCTGAGGAGTCTTTGTTTACAGAGCAAGCACTCATCTGCTCTTGGTTCTTTATCAGTCTCTCAGATATCTATTATACCACCCACAGGGCTGTTAACACGTACTTTAAAAACCTGGCTTAACTTATTTTTGACTCAAAAGACAATACATTACTAGATAGGACTTGAAAAACAAGACATTATTGTCAGTGTGGTTTCTGCCTTAAGAAATGGTGTATTGCAGAACTCCCTTAAGAGATGTTTTGGAAAGGACTCCGAGTGCTCACTCATCCCAGTCCATGCTATGCAGTAGAAACTGAAAGGAAGCAGTTGTTTGCAGTGGTAGCCAGCTGTGACAAGCTTAAGTCCCTGTCTATCTGATTGTAGTGCAGAATCTAGCCCATCTTTCCCTCCAGTGATTTGTGAGTTTATAAATGCACATCATCTGGAGTGAGTCTTTCAGGCTGCAGGTGCTCCACAGCGAGAGAGAATTAGAGAAGGAATTAGAGGTTAACTAAGGGGGGTATTTATTATTTATTTATTTATTTATTTATTTATTTTGGTTTTTCAAGACAGGGTTTCTCTGTGTAGCCCTGGCTATCCTGGAACTCATTCTGTAGACCAGGCTGGCCTCGAACTCATAAATCTTCCTGCCTCTGCCTCCCAAGTGCTGGGATTAAAGGTGTGCACCACCACTGCCTGGCTTAAGGGGGATATGTAAAGAAAAGATTTCCTCATCTCCAGGAGAAATGCCTTAAGTATAACATTAGAGTCTTTTTAAAAGATTTTTGTTTATTTAATTTTTATTATTTGTGTTTTGAAACAGGTCTGTATTCCAGGCTGGTCATGAATTTGCCCTGTAGCAGACAGTGACCTTGAACTTCCGATCTTCCTACTTCCATCTCTCATGTGCTGGGATTACAGGCGTGTGCCACCATATAAAGTTTGTAAAATGCTGGTCTGTCATGGATCCTTGAATTTCTGCTAGGCTCTACCACAGGCCACATTTTAGCTTCTTGTTCTGGTTGCTTTGTGTCCTCGAAGAGTACATAGCATCTCCAGGAACTGGGCTGACAACTGTTATGAGCCAGCATAACAGGTGCTAGAAATTGAACCTCTGGATGAGCAGCCAGTGTTGTTAGCCACTGAGCCATCTCTCCAGCCCTGAACATTTTGTTTATTATTCTGAGACATATTCTTATGTAGCCTAGGCTGTCCATGAACTCGCTATTTAGCCAAGGGATGACCTTGAACTCCTGATTCCCAACCCCCATCTTTGTCTCAGATTACAGGTGTGTACACCAAGTTCAGCACCACAGTCTTGATTTGCCAGTTTATGGGCACATCACACACAATACAACTGAAGCCACAAAAGAAAGAAACAAGCAGGCAAACTTTGAAAGGCTGAGAGACACCATGAAGCTTGGCATGCTTGGTTCAGCTCCGGAAGCCCAACACTGTAGCAGTCATTTCGCCTCGCATCTCTCTAGCTCTCTGGTCTCCTAAGCTTCGCACAGCGTCTGCCTTCTGCCCTTCCTTGGCCTCTTCCTGCCTTCCTTTGCTTTGCCCTCTGCCTTGTGACCTGCATCTGTACATGAGTCAGTCCAGAAAAGCAGACCGACCAGGCGTGTTTGCCTGTGTCTGCACAGTTGCGCTTAGTAAAGGGCCATCAAAAAATCAGAGCAACTGACTCGGACTGGTGAGGGCTGAGGAGGTGGCTCAGAAAAGTGTGTGCCACGGGATCACGAGCCTTGAGTTAGACATCCGGAAGCCTGGTGGAACAAAAACTCAGAAACCTCAGTGCTCAACTTGGGGACCTGTTAACTCATTAGTTACCAAACAAACGGAAATAAGGGAACTGTCTTCAGGGACATGGTTAATCAGCTTTTGGGAATTTGGTGTTCTCTCTCTCTCTCTCTCTCTCTCTCTCTCTCTCTCTCTCTCTCGTGTGTGTGTGTGTGTGTGTGTGTGTGTGTGTGTGTGTGTGTGTGTGTATGTCATTTCTCAGATGCTGTCCATCTTGTGTTTGAGACAAAGCTTCTCACTAGCCTGGAACTCACTAGGTAGCCTAGGCTAGCCACAGCATCCTGGCTGGGAAGGGTGGAATCTATCTCTGCCTTCTCCAGGGCTGGGGTTACACACCTATACTACCAACCCTAGCTGGTTTTCTGTTCGTCTATTTTTGTCTTTTGTTTGTTTGTTTGTTTGTTTGTTTCACCTGGGTTCTAGATGTCTAACTCTAGGCTCATGATTTTGTGGGCCACACTTTCCTGAGCCATCTCCTCATCCTTCACATGTCACAGTTAGGTCACCCTGATATTTTGATGAGCCCTTACTCCTCAAGTTGCTTTTGATCATGATATTTCACACAGCAATTGAAACCCTAACTAAGACTGTGTATCTTGTGAATAGCGTTCCTGTGAGCACCTGTGCCTGTCTTGTGAGTATTATACCCATAAACTCTGGTCTGTGTGTCTTATGAACACTGCCCATGGGCATCTATACAGGTGGTTTTGCTTAAATATTTTTTTTGAGTGTACATCTAGGAATAGAATTGCTGAGTCATAAAATAACTCTATGTTTGGCTGTATCGGGAACTATTGAGCTGTTTTGAAGAATGGTGTCACCAGGTCACACCCCACCAGCAATGTGCAAAGGTTCCTGTCCCTTCCTGTCCTCAATAGCTCTCGCTCATGTTGTTTCCCCTTTATGGTGTGAGGTGTTACCTCACTGTCCTTTGTGTTGCACTAAGGATGCTGAGCCTGTTCTCATGCAATTATTATCCCTTCGTGCTTGTGAGAGAAGTGTATGTGAGTCCTATGTCTGTTTGCTATTAGGTTGCTGTCAGTTTTTGCTGTGGAGTTAGAGAGATCTTTCAATATTCTGGATCCTAGACTCTTACCAGATAGAGGACCTAAGAATGCTTTGTTCTCTTCTGTAAGCTACCTTTTTGCTTCTTGTGATCATGTAATTTGATTCACAGGAACAGAAAGTGTATGGGGATAGGTGGTTGTTGTGTACATGTATGTGTGTGATATGCAATGTGTGTATGTGATAGGCATATGTGGGGGCCATTGTGAATACTAATCAACTGTTAACTAGCCCCTCTACCTTTGTAGTCAAATGGGATTTGTAATAATTTTATTTTTCAGCTATTTATTATTGGTATTAGAAACACAGTTAATGTTTATAAAATGCTCTTGTATCCAGACGTACTGGAAGATCACTCAAAGCTTCATTTGAATTCTTTCCATTTTTAGCCTTTAGTTTACCTTCTTTGTTTCTCTTTGTTGTTTTGGTTTTTGTTATTGTTGTTGTAATTTCCATGAACACTGGTTTCTGGTAAATATGGACTGTACTATTCAGAGCTGACACTCTTGCTACACTGTCCATTTTCAGAAGAAACCTTCTGCATTGTATGGTATTAACTGGAAGGTTCGGAAACTTTATTTAAAACTCCTGTGTCAGACTGAGAACATGCATTCTTCCTAGTATGCTGAAAATCTGTATCATGGTGAAGCATCAAATGTCCTCATGTCTACTGAGATGGTTGTACGCTTACTTTCTCATTAATTCTGATAATGTGATGGATTATTCTAACTGATTGATGTTGAAATAATAAAACAATCTTGCATTCCTGGGAGCAGATCTACTGGGTCATGCTGTAGTGTCTCTTAAAAAAAAAAATATGCTCGAAAAATATGATACTATTTTGTTAAGAATTTTTGTGTCTGTATCCATGCGGCTTATTGGTTTGTGGTTTTCTTTTCTTGTAATGTCTTTGTCTGGTTTTGAATTAAGGTTTGTGTTGGTCAGATTTCTGTTACTACAACAAATACCTGAGATTATGAATTTATAAAGCGAAAGGGTTATTTTGGCTTGTAGCTTTGGAGGTGTCAATCTGTGATGGATTGGCCCTATTGCTTTGGGGCCTGGGTGAGGCAGCACATGACAAAAGAAACACGTTAGGTCAAAATTTCATACCACATGGCTAAGCAGTGAAGGGGAGGAACAGTTAATGTTTGGGGTTTCATGCAATGTTCGCCATGTTAACCCCATTGTACGACTGTGAGAGAGAAGGATGCACGCAGATCAGTGTGCAGTCTTAAGGCACCAGAAGCTGACCCCTCCTTTTTCTTTTCTGTCCAAGTCTCAGGACTGAGGTCGGACACACTCAGTGTGTCTGTGTCACGTGATGTCACATCTTCAGCAGGACTTTTGCTAAGGCCAGGTTCTCTGCCTCCTTCATGGTCCCAGATTCCTCCCAGAGCAGTCAGCGGCCGTCACTCAACATATTCCATAAGCAAACTATGATCAAACCAATGTCTAAGGTATCATTGGGCCTTTTCCAATGACAGAAATGGAAACTGTGTCCTGGGAACCTGCTACAGGCTTGTATCCACCAAAAAGTCAAATGACGAAGCCTAAGATCATAATATATTTGGAAAGAATACATATAAGAAATCTTCAGAATGACACGAGGGTGGAGTTCCTGATCCA
>JADRCD010200225.1:5457-20722 GCA_019843815.1 Montemys delectorum | reverse complement strand
GAGGAGGAGGAGGAGGAGGAGGAGGAGGAGGAGGAGGAGGAGGAGGAAGAGGAGGAGGAAGAGGAGGAGGAAGAGGAAGAGGAAGAGGAAGAGGAGGAGGAGAGAACCAGATATGGGTAGAAAGAGTATGTACTAGAAGGCTGAAAGGAGGGCTCAGGAGGCATAGGGAACTGACAAGTACCTGAGACATGATAATGGTAAGATTTATGCTGGAAGGCTAATGACCTGTAATGGCGCCTGCTTGCCAAGCCTGCTGACCTGAGTTTGATCCCTAGGAAAGAGAACCAATTCTGAAAAGTTATCCTTTGAGTTCCGCATGTGCACTGTGGTACATGAGTGAACACACACACACACACACACACACACACACACACACACACACGGTGAGGGGAGAACAAACAAATAAACAAATGTTTTTAAATGTACAAGGAAAACAGAAATGCTCTTGGGGAGGAAACGGCCACAAGGTTCTAATGTAGAGGGCCTGGAGGTGTGGTTACAGCCTTCACAGGCAGGGCTGGCTAGTGTGACCTTGACAGACTGGTCCTTGCTGTAGGTGATGGTTCATAGACTTACCTCACATCAGCTCTGACCTTCCTCCCAGGTAGCCCAGTGTCTACCCCGATAGATGGAAAGGGTGAGCCTTAATGGAGGGCAGAGCTTGGCAGACCCCACAGTCAACAGCAGTAGAGTCAGAGTGACTGCAGCTTATGGCCACCTGAAAACCCCTCCTGTCACACCTGAGGATCCCCTGCTTGACCTGTCTGGACAGTGGTCATTGCTAGTATCATGGGATGTCCTTAATAACAGGCAAGCCCGAGTCACTCATTCCTGGCCAGCCTCAGCTCTCAGGCATGGCATCTGACTCCAGGGGTCCTCAGGCATGGCATCTGACTCCAGGGGTCCTCATCCCCAATAGAAGACTGTCTGCTTCTGCCAAGAGACTGCCACACTTTGTCCCAGTCCTCCACATCTCTAGGGAGATCACCCACCGGACTTCCCTTCTAGTAACCAGACCACAGGAGGCCATAGACTCCAGGAGGGACTTTTAGCCTTGATATTCTTTTCGTCAAACAGTAGACCAGGTGTGAACCTTCCCATAGGCTGAGGATGTTCCGATGGCTTCTGCAGGGTCTTCCCCAGACCCTGTTCGTCCAGAAGCATGAAGCCATCCCATCTGGACTCGGTCACCATCACTGCCCATTTCTTCCAGTCACTAAAGTCCCAAACATATTTGTGCTTCTCCTGCTAACATTAATTTGAGTCTATTTCAAGGAAAACTTGGTAGTTTGCCCCCTTCTGATTCACGCCCATTGAGCTCATCAAAACCAGAACAGTTTGGTAATAGCTGCTGGGTTTACTGGATGCCCTCTGGGATCTGTGAAAAAAAAAAAAAAAAAAAAAAAAATCTCCGTTCCTCAGAAACAGGAAGTTTCAACAGAAGGAAGGATGGTTGCAAAAAGCAACATTTGAGTTGTCCCTGCCTGCTGGAGAGGTGTGTTCAGTGTGCCAATCCAGGGGTCAGCAAACAATCCAGCACCTACTGTGTGCAAGGCTGGGAACACAGGGGATTTTAAAAGAAGAATTTCCATTTGGGGAGGGTTACAGTATCTCCCAGAATACCATACTGGGTGCAGAGGGGAGGGGCTGGGGCCTGGGGCCTGGGGCCTGGTTGTAAACTCACACAACAGAAATTTACTTTATTGAAATTCTGGAGGCCTTCCAAGACTACAGCCCGCTGACTTTCCCCTTGTCTTTCCCTTGTTGTTCCCCTATTTGTGTCCAAATCACAAGCCATATGTGGTCGCTCAATCCTGTAATCCCAGCACCAGGGAGGCAAAAGTCAAATACCACAGTCTGAGCCAGCCTGAGCTACAGATAGTGAGTTCCAGGCTAGTCTGGGGTTTCACAGTGAGAGTTTGTTTTCAAAAACCAACAGTACAATAAAAGGACCCTGGTCAACATTGGAGCAGGGCCTATGAACTCATGGTAATTATCTCTTTAAAGGCCTTTTCTTGGCTAGGCACATTCCTATAACCCCAGCACTCAGGTTCTTAGATGTTTAGGGCCGTCTTCAGTTATATATTGAGCTTGAGTCTAGCCTGGGCTACATGAAACCCTGTCTCAAAACAAAAACAAAAACAAAAACAAATAAGTAAATACATAAACCATAAATACAAAATAAATGCCGTTTCTCTAAATATTGTCACATTCAGAGGTCCTGGGGCCTTTGGTCTCAATATGTAAATCTGGAGGAATGTAGGCAATGACCCCCCCCAGCCAAGTCTTCCTCTTTGGTTAGCATCTGCAGTTAGTTAGACTCCTGAATGAGGTCATCGCAGGGCTGTCTATAGAAGAGTGGCAACAGCCACCAGGCCACCAGATGGGGGGTCACATCTCACTCCTTCACTTAAGTATCGAAGTGATGTAGCCCCAGTTCCCTCAGAAACATGAGGAAGATGTTCTCTGCTTCACAGGCAACCTAGGTGATGATCCAGAAGGCTCTTCGGGGTTAAGAGATTCAAGTTCTTTTCCTAAGCATGTTTTCCTTGTGGGGAGTCTTCCCACAGGAAACTAAGACCTCTCGAGGGAGCAGGCAGGTAGGAAATCTACGAAGCAAACACTAAGGTACCAGGTCCCCTGGCAGCCCACAGCTGACTGCTGACAGCTGGCCCTTAACCCTAGCTGGGGGCACTAAGACACTAGGGCACCTTACAGACTGTGGGCAGAGTTACTAACCCTCATCTGACTCAGGGTCTTCTGGTCCAGTACTGTGTCCAAAGGGTTCTTTCAGCTAGATATAGTGGTAGCTGCCTATAATTTCAGAGTACTAGATTAAAATCAGCAGAATTAAAAGTTCAAGGCCGGCCTTGGATGTTACAGGAGACCCCATCTCGAAAACAAGAGGATAGGAGGAAGGTGGTGGTGGAGGGGGGGCAGTGACTCTATTTCAAAGGCATCCAGGTCTGTCTTGAACTTGAAGCTCATCCACAATCACTTCCTCTTAGGATTTCGAAGTATGACAGAAGAAACGGGGTCAGGTCCAGGCTGAGCCCAATTTGGAATCCCAGAGAGGAAAACAAGCCAAAGCTGGTAAGGCCTTCGAGTCAGAAGGAATCTTCCCAGCCCATGGCAGGGCTGGACTGGGAATCAAGGGATCTGCATTCCAATCCTAGCCTTATATTTTGTGTTGATGGAACACTGGGAAACCTATAGGCCAAAGTGGAAATCCTACGCTTGATAGCGTGAGTTATCATTACTAAGTCCAAACAGAGTCCCGCGGGCCCCTCTTCTAGTTAACATACTCCCTGAATACCTGGAGGTGGGGCGAAGAGACAAGTCCCAGCAGCTGTGGATTCTGCTGTCCCTACACTGCCCACTGCCGCATTCGGTGCATACCCGCCCACCTCAGAGCAGAGTCAGAGTGCATCTTTTCTTAAGAAGAGGAGCATTTCCTGTTTTGGAGGAAGAGGGATGGGGCTCTTCCTGGACCACATTACCTCTTCAACCTCCCCCCCACCCCACTCGCCACCACACCTCCCTCCCTGAATTACTCACTCCTGGAAATAGGGCTGATGACATTGAGATGAGTAAGAGGCTCATGCGCATCACGGCCCGATTGCTTGGGAGGGTGAACGAGTTCAGTGCTCCCTAGATCACAGCCACATAGATGTGCTCCAGGAGTCCAGGCAAGACAACAGGCCTGGGCTGTGAGTATACGTGTGTGTGTGTGTGTGTGTGTGTGTGTGTGTGTATGTGTGTATATCTGTGTATGTGTGTGTATATGTGTGTATGTGTGTACATGTGTGCATACATGTGTGCTTACGTGTGTATGTGTGTGTACATGTGTGTAGGTGTATATACATGTGTATACATATCTGTGTATGCGTGCGTGCGTGCATGTGTGTGTGTGTGTCATGGCAGGGAGAGGCTGGCCTTTATTTAGCAATGAATTACATACAAACCCTCATCCATTGCTCTCTCTCTTCTTAGACCCCAAGTGATGCTAGCCTTTCTCAGCAACAGGTAACAACAACCATTAACACCTTTCTAGGCGAATAAACTCAGAGGATTGACCTATTGGAGACCTACCTGACTGTTCTGACCAAATTATCCAGCTCTGCCCCAGCCTCGAGATATAGCAGCAGTCCTGAAATTGGTGGTCCAGCCTCAGCTGCTTTAGAAGGACTCCAACCCCAGGGATTACCCTTGCAGGGGTGTGTGTGCTTATACTTTGAGGGGTACCCTAATTCACAGTGTCAATCAAACAAATACTTTAGGTCTGTTTTCCGTTTTCCACGTGTCTCATTTTCGAACATTTAGCGGACATGGGATCCCTGCAAAGGAATGTATTAATTCAATGCATTTTTGAAATGTCTCTTTAACATTCTTGGAGTTACAGTGCAAGCTGAGCATACTAATAGAGGCAAAACAACACACAAGCTAACCTCTCCTGGCACTTGGTAAATAGGGCTGGAGCACCAGTTTCCCCATACCTAACATGGGTGTAGCCAGGACACAAATGGTATGGAAAATAACTCCAGGACCGTGAAGCATGAGGCAGCCCCACCTCCAAGTTCTCTTTTTTATGCTCCCCAAACAACCACTACTCCAAACATTGTTCCTCATAGACCTCGAGGACTGCTGCTTGGGACCATTAGGATTTCCTTCCAGTTGATCTAGATGAGAACGGAAGGACATGATCTATACCTTTCAGGACAGAGGGACTAGAATTCAGAAGCATGCATTTTGATCTGGGTACAGGGGCACACACCTGTGATCCTAGCACTTGGGAAGCTGAGGAAAAAGGAGTACTGATTTAGAGTTGGCCTGAGCCACACAATGAGACCCCCTCTTTCAAAATAATTGCTTGATGGCACTTTGACATCTCAGGCATGGGCTAGGACAGCAGCGAGGACGAGGATCCAACCCTCTAGGGCTCCCCTAGTGTCATGCCATCAGCTCCAGTGCCATCCCAGGGGACAGACTGTCTCCTAGATCACATTCTTCAGTGTCAGGCAGGGTTTACTAGAAACGTCCTACAGGATGGGGGAGTGTTCTACTCAGTGTGTAAGAAATAGAACTCTTCCCCCATAACAAAGTGAAGACTCTGATGCTAGAAAAGTTAAACAAACAAAAAACTTCATTGGTAGGCTCAGGATCCCTCATCTTTCTTTGTGTAAAGAGTGACTTTTCAGGGGTTCACTGGGGTGACCTATCCATGTAAATTTCTGCCGGAATGGCCACAGTTTCTGCCCAATGAGCCTTCAGAACGTGGCATTTTCTGGGTTGAGCTGAGAGGCCAGGATTGATCATTCTGCTGCTTCAGAGCTATCTGGGTGGGTGTGGGCCTTGGAGGCTGCTCTGTGCCTTTCCTAAACTCTACCTACAATGTGGGCCCAGACAGCTCTTCTGCCTCCGATTCTTCCCAGTTCCTTTCTTGCCACCCAGCCTAGGAGCCCTCTCTCTAGTCCTAGAAGAGTCCCTGGCTGGAAGGCAAGAAAGCTATGCTCTACCATGCTCTTGTCCACATTTGTGCCCTTTCTGCCTTAAGAACTGAGGTTCTGAAAATCAAATCCAAAGCAGCCTTTCTTCGTTGAGCACCAGCCCCGAGCAAATAGCAAAGCGTGCACCAAGTAGATACTAAGGGGAAAGAGTCCCAGGTTCACAAAAACACTACCTGACTGTGAGCTCTGGCTTCCTGATTTAAGGTTTTTGGGAAAGCTGTAGGAGTCATGACATATGCTCTTGACAGAAGACCAGACAAGAGGATAGAGGGAACAGAGTGGAGGATAGAGGTGGGTCCTCAAGCATGCGTCCCACTGCTCATCAGCAAAGGCACCAGTGTGCTTCTGGGAGCAAAGGAAAGTCCTTTTTTAATTAAAGGCTGCTAGAGCAACTGGATATTTAAAAGTATTACCTCACCTCATATCCAAACATTGTTTTGAGATGGACAAAGACTTGTGCAAAACTCTAAAGCTTGAAGTCTTGTCACTCTTTGTAGAAATAAAAAGGAAACATTGAAACTGGGTCCTCGTGGGTGCTGCACAAGTGTTCTACACAGATGCAGAGGCACTCACTCCTCACCTGGAGGCAGGATCTCACTGTTAACTAGATTAGCGGGGACTCTACTCTACTCCAGGAAGAACTTGAACAGGCAATCCTCCCGCCTCAGTCTCTGCAGTAGCTAGGATTACAGATGTCTATTACCAATCCTCGCAGAAGTCAAAAGTATTTTAAACAGGCCCTGAAGAATCCAAATCGGTCCAAATAAATAAATAAATAAATAAATAAATAAATAAATAATAAAGGCTGAAGTAGGGAGGAGGCACGAGAGATGACGCAATAAAATGCTTGCCACACAAGAATGAGGGTTGGAGTCTGATCCCCAGGTCGCAGGGCAGGCACGGTGATGTGTGCGAGTAATTACAGTGCTGGAGAGGCAGAGGCAAGAGGATCCCTGAGCCACCCTGTCTAGCCAAACCCACGAGCTTCAGGTTCCCTGAGAGACCTTGTCTCAAAGAATAATATGAAAAGTGATTAAGAAAAAGTGTTGACCTCTGACCTCCATAGACACCAAGTACATGCCCATACAGACACATTCACACAGATGTATCCACATACACACACACACACACATACACACACACACACACACACACACACACCAAAAAACCCACTGAGGAGTTGAATGCTATGAACATTTCTGCTTATCTCCAGCCTTATTGTTCAAACTAGGCCTTACTATCCTGTCCAGACTGGCCTCAAATTCATTATCCTCCTGCCTACGCTCACTCAGAGTCCAACCCTCCCCATCCAAAGTCATATTTAAATTGGAAGAGTTTCATTCTTGTACAAGGTATGGGTTTCATAGAAATATTTTCATTAGAGTAAAAAAAAATTCATGGTTTTCTTTTTAAATCAAAAAGTATTGTTGAGCTTGGTGAAGTGGCACTTAGGAGGCTAAGACAGGAGCATTATGAATTTGAGGCTCCCCTGATCTAAATAGTGAGTCCCAGGCCAGCCTGAACTATATAGTAAGACCCTTTTCTTAAAATAAGACACCGATAAGCAGGCAAGCCAGTCTGAAAAAGGAATCACAAAACGTATGTCTGTTAAGATTCTCATGTCCAGGGTATAGTAATGCCAACCGATTAATAATTCAAAAATCTAAACGAGGAAAGCTGACAAGGGAGAGGCAAATAGCCAGGTGTGCCCGCACGTACCTGCAACCCAGCACCAGGGAGGGTGAGGCAGGAGAATTGTGAGTTTGAAGACAGCTTAGACTATAACACTGACACCCTGGTTTAAAAAAAAGAAAAAAAAAAAAAAAAAGAAAAACTAAAGGAGAGCCAAAGACTTGAAGAAGCACATCATAAACGAAGATTACAAATTGCTGGTGAGCAAATGAACGTTGTTCAGCATCCCCGTGTTCACCAACAAGGTGCGAGCCAAACTCGGAGTGTCATCACACACTTGCTAGCACGGCTAAACTTAGGATGGGCAATCCCACATGTTGGTGAGTACCTACAACGACTATTACCCATGCATCCTTGCTGGGGTATAAAGTGAAGGCCAGTTTTGAAAACTAGCAGTTTCTTTCAAAGTTACCCATCTACCTACACCATGAGTCACCCCTTCTGCTCCTAAGTATTTTCCCCAAAGAAATCAAAGCACATTTTCACCATAAAAAAAAAAAAAACATATCCAAAAATTCAAAGCAATTGTATTCATAAGTGAAAAAACAAAAACAAAAACAAAAGAGAAATAACTCAGGTTCCCATCAAGGGATAGACAAACAAAGACGCGGAGACCCCTTCACAGGACAGAATATTACTCAGCAATCAAGATGAACAGACAACCAAAGGAAGCAACGCGTACATCTCAAGTTGTCTGCTGGACGAGGTCAGCACAAGAGACGACTTGCTGTGTGAAGCTCTAAAGCAGGCGAGACTAATCTACCCCGATAGAAATCAGAACACCGGTTGCCTCGGGGGTGAGAGCTGGAAACTGTCAAGGGTGAAAAGGAGGTTTTGTCGGGGGAGGAAGCACGCTTTGTCTGGCTCGAAGCAGTGGTAACTTGGGGTTGGCGTCTGTGAAAACTCATTGGGTTTTACTCTTAAGATTCACACACCCCCCCCCCCCCCGTACCATCTGTAGCCTAGGCGCTGATAACAGGGAGCGGCCAGAGAGGTCGTTTTATAACATGGAAGAGTTGTGCTGGCTGGCACAGAGCTGGACTGTACTTAGGACCGGTGAACTCTGTTCTTAGAGATGGTCAAAAAGTATATTTTATCACATAAAACACACAACAACAGCAACAACAACAACAACAACAACAACAACAACAAAGAAATATGCTTCCACTCACCCAAGTCATATCCCTAGGCTTCAAGATATGATTTATAATTTTTATTAATTTGAGACAGGGTCTCACTGTTTATTCCAGGCTAGCCTCAAATTCTATCCTGCCTCTGTCTCCTGAGTACTAGGATTACATGGATGAGCCTCTACATCTGATTCGCAATTTGATTTCCTTTTTTCTTTTTTCTTTTTATTTTTTTATTTTATTTTATTTTATTTGGTTTTTCGAGACAGGGTTTCTCTGTGTAGCCCTGGCTGTCCTGGAACTCACTCTGTAGACCAGGCTGGCCTCGAACTCAGAAATCCGCCTGCCTCTGCCTCCCAAGTGCTGAGATTAAAGGCGTGAGACATTGTTTCATAAAATAAGAGAGGGGCATGTCATATGAGGTACATTTTACCATGATATACTAAAGTAAAAACTGCCCTTAAATGGACTCATGGGCTCCCGTGGCTCAGCCCCGTTCTGACTGTTGACACTCTGTGTCTCTCGATGGCATCATAACTTGCCCTACAGTTTGGAGGAAGACCTTAGCAAATGGCTGTATGGCTTTTGCTCCTTACTGAGTGGAACAAATTTGACAACTGTGTGCTGGTAAGTTCTATCTCAGGGATGCTGGTTTCTTGTGTCTCCATATTGGGTCTTTTCTATCACTGATCTCTCCTGCTCCAACCCCGCCTCCAGACAGTCCAGACAGTGAGAGTACTTGTCAGGGTGACTGTGCTCTCCCCTCTACAACTTCCTCTGACCCACCAAAGCCCTTCAGAGAAGGGGTAGCCTATAAGGACCGTCAGAAGCTGCTTGGGCATATTTGCCCTGTGAGTCTTTTTGATAGGACGGAGGGTGCACCCCCATGCTCTTGACCTTGACCTCTGCAGATGTGTGCCTACCTAGCTGATGTGGTCAGCACCTCGTCCACTTTCTGGAATATCCGGAAGGAAGGGCAAGTTATGATGCCAGTGATTAGGCTGGCTTTCAACTTTGAAAACCAATGTCCCTCTGCCACGACTGCATCTGGCAGCAGCCCCAACCTAGTGTCATAGTGGTGACATATTGAACAGGGGGTGTGAAGACACCATTGGTGGCACCAGAGACATCTGTGCTAAGGTGGGTACAACAGAGTCCTGATTTCTACGCAGGACAGCCAGTTGTCAGACTGAAGAATGTCATAGGCCTCTTAAATCTTTTGTTGTGTCTACTTGAATTTATTCTTACTTTCTTTAAAAAAAAAAAAAAAAGAGGGAAGAGATTGGGGATGGTCAGAGAAGTAACTCATAAACACTGTGAACAGGAACCAAGACTCCGAGACTTGAGGTACTCCCTGAACCCCAGCCTCAGATCTCTACCAGACTTCCACCCTGTTTCCTTTTCGACAAAATATCCAGAGCAGTGGTAGGCACCTAGGGTCGTCACTCAGATTTTTTGAACACTGAGAATACGAGGTGGAAGGGGGAGTCCAAAAATAGGAGCTGAGAAAAAAGGGGAAGGGATAAAGGGGAGCGTAGGCTCTGGAGGATGGAGTCTGGCCGCAGGGAGTGGAAGTGAGCCAGTTTGGGGGTGCCCTTCCCACACTCCCTGGACCCTACCCAGAGCACCCCATAGTTTGTTCTGCAGTCCGCTCCCCTACTCCTGAAGCCTCACAGGCCTGTCTCCAAATCCTCCAGCTCCTCCTGCTGGTCCAGCTTCTCCAGCTGCTCTCTGATGGACTGGTTGACCTGGCCAGCCTGGATGCTCTGCTCCAGCTCCTCCACCCACCACAGCTTCTTCCTTAGGTTCTCTGTGGTAGCAGCAAAGTCAGATATATCAGAAGCAGCTAGAGGGTGGGCTGGGAGCCTTAGAGAGCACTGGGTGTTTGGGCTGTGTCTCTCAGAGACCCCTTATCAAGAGTCCTGCTCATGGCCTTTCAACAGTCTCATGCTCCTTCTCTGGCTGCGGCCTCCTCTTCTCCTTCTGCTTCAGGTTCCATTTGGCTGTTAGAAAGGCCTACTTCATCACTTCCAGTCTGGGTGAGGTGACGGGTGTGGTGACCTCAAGGCTCAGCCTTGGGGGAAGTTCTGGTTTGCTCTTGAAAAACTTAACATACTTGCTTTCATAGGCTGGGGCCTCCTCTTGGGACATCCTTCTCTGACCCTCCACAGCCTACGCCAGGCTCTGGAGAACTCTGTGTTGAGACGGTGTACTTGCCTATTTTATGCTCCTTTAGTTCCATCCTCTGGCCTCAATGGTATCCAAGGGTAAAGTCAAAAAAGGTGAGAGGTTTGCCAGTTCCCACCCCTATCCCTGTAGCCTCAGGAGTGCCAGAGGTTTTCCTTGACAGGCCTGCCCCTGGGTTCTGAGGCAAAGAGACTTCTTGCCCTCTGCTCTTAAATTTTTAATAATCTCTGCCCTAGCTAGTTTTCTAGGGAAAGAGGTAGAGATTGGAAGACTATCTGTAAGATGGTCTGAGCCCAGGAGGATCCCTAGAGGATCATACAAAGAGAAGAAGCTCCCCTTGTTGTGTCCAAGTGTACTTTATATTGTGCTGGGATGAAGAGAAGGAAGTGTGGTTGGCCTGCTTCCCTGAAGCCATGCTGAGGGAGGCCTAGTCCCACTAGCCTGGACTCTGTCTCTATCCTGCGCTATGGCTTTTCCCCCATGACCTTTGCTCTCTGGCCTTTTCCCTATGACCTTTGCTCTATGGCCTCTCCCCCTATGACCTTTACTCTGTTGGTTTTGCTAAGCCACTCTCTGTTAAGATGTGAGGAGCTCTGAGGAGGGTGTAGCTCTGGTCGTTCTATAATGAGCTCCTTAGCTCTGGCTAAGACCATCCATAGTTCCCCCCGGCTCTGGTAACTCATGAACCAAGAACGGGGCAGGGTGGAGGGACACAAGAGACTGAGAAGAGCTGACCCAGCAGGTAGGTTGAGCAGTGATGTAGATGGTGGACTATGGGGAAAGAGAAGGCTGTTATCCTTGGCACCATGATGAATTAATGAACTCAGCAGTTACAAGACAGACACATAGCCTGTGAAGAGCTATCATGACACCCAGCCTTTACAGTTCCCTAACCCCTGCTGACTAGACCTTCAGTCTCCTCCTTGGCCTAAGTACACCCTGGAGGCAATGGCAAGGCCTAGCCTTGAACAGCAATGGCTGCTCTGGAAAAGAGGAGAAGTGATCTCTAAGCTACACTATCCACAGGTCAGGACCTCGCTGAAAACTCTCCTAAGCATGACGTACATCATCTGTTCCTCACAGTACCCCAAGAGGTGGATTTATCATTCCTACCTCGTGGATGGGAATGCTGAGTCACTCTCACTGAGCCTGAGTGTCAATCCTGGACTGACCTAGAGAACCCACCTGCATTCAAGGTCCCACCCCACCCCAAAGTCACGTGTTTCCAGATCTTAATTGTTGTTAGACCTCACTAGCAGTCACCCTTGGGTAGACAAGACCATATTCTCACAAAGCCCAGATTCCTTCCCAGGCTCCCCTCCCCCTTGCCCTCTACCCGGTTTCCCCATGAAGGTCTCTAAGGACCACAAACCAGTCTTTCTACCCTAAACCCTTGCTGGCCTCCTAGCCTGGAATGCAAGCTCCAGGGACAAATGTGGGCATTTCAGAAAGGCAACAAGTGCCCTGGCCCGTTTTCTGCATGGCAAGAGACTGGCTCTTCTCAAATAAAGAAAGGACCTATGGAAGGCTGGTCCATGGAGGGGACCGTGAGTTCATCTGATCTTTATTTGGAAGCCACCAGACACTCACATCCTGTTGTCAACAAAATGGGAAAAGAACCCGGCAGGAAGGTCATGGCTCCCTTTCCCAGCAAGAGCATCAGAGGGTAGAGAGTGTGTCCCCCTCACAGAAGTGAGGAGTGGAGGGTGTCAGAAGAGGGAGGCTCCCCTGTCCACCAAGGCAGAGAAAGGCCCAAGTTTCTTGCTTTTTACAATGGTGGAAAAGGGTGTGTGTGGTTGGGGTGGGGGTGAGGTGAGGGTGTGTGGGGTGATGGAGGTGGGGGTGGGATGGAGGTGAGGTGAGGGGGTGGGGTGAGGGTGAGGTGAGGAGGTAGGGGTGGGGTGGGGTGAGGAGGTAGGGGTGGGGGTCGGGTGGGGATGGAGTCTGGGAAGCCTGTTGCATTTCCAGCATTCTATCTTCTTCGCAATTGGTGGAAACTGCAGTTGGCATCGGCTTTCTTCACACAATAGATTTAGAGGTTCAAAAGCACCAGCACAATGACTTTTATATATTTAGAAATAGTCCCACCCTCACCTCCAAAGCTGAGCACTTGATTCTGTAAAAATAAATACAGGGCAAGAATGCCGCATGGCTTCCTAGCACACTAGGTGACTGTTGTGCAAGCTGCCTGCCCACCTGCGTGGGTGGGGACCTGCCCACAGCTGTCACCCCCGGCTCTTAACTCCTCTGGGCACACCCAGCTCATTAGGCCATGGCCACACCCAGCTGCCCCATTCCTGGTTGAACCAGAATGCCAGGAGCCTAAGGCGGCCCCTTGAACTCCAAACAATGGGCCGTGCTTTAGTTAACCAGGGCCCTGGGCCTCAGGCCCCAGAGAGCTGGAGCTTGCTCTGGGATCCTCCCTCACGATGCCAAGAGGTCTTGTGAGATGGCCTGGTCCCCTGCACCTGAGTGAGGGCCACAACAGGCAGACACCGCAGTGGGAGCAGGACTGAGTTCTTACTGTTCAAAGCAGACAGTCTGGATCTACCTTCTTGGTGGAGAATGAGTAGCAGCAGACATTATCTCACCCCTGTTCAATGTCCCCCTGGGGCAGGCAAGCGATGGGACTTGTTCTTACTTTATAGCTGGGGAGCCCAAGCAGAGGGGATGGGACAGACAGAAAGGAAGTTGTCAGGCACAGGTCTAGCACCTGTCCTGTACATAGAAAATACCTCTGCTGGCCAGGCCGCTGCCCCTGGGATGCAGGACTGGCCCTTGGAGTAGAATGTCTCTATACACACACACACACACACACACACACACACACACACACACACACACACACAGAAAGAGAGAGAGAAAGAGAGAGAGAGAGAGAGAGAGAGAGAGAGAGAGAGAGAGAGAGAGAGAGAGAGAGAAATCTAGACCTCTTTGCTTTATCTCTTCCAGGGCTACTACATCTTCTGTTTCCAAGGCCCTTTGGGCAGGGTCCCTCATTTGTGGCATTACCGTTCTTGTGGTGTGAGGAAGGACAGGGTGCTTGGCCCAACCTCATCTGGGAAGTACACCTCCCAGGCAGTTCTGCTAACTCAAGACAAACCAGATCGAGGTTAGGTGAGTGGTGACACACTTGTAGAGGCTCCTGGCCTTCTGTTCCCGTGCCACTGGATGGTGAGCATGTCAACTAGCCCTGCCCAGTCATATGACTGTTGAGAGGGCCAACACAGAGTTATGGATAGCCAGCTGGAAGGTACAGGGTCTGTAATAGAGAGCCAGGGTCCCAGGAAGAGCCCTCAGTTAGACAAGAGATGCAATAGCCTGAACCCAACCGCTGACAACTGGAGGGCTGCCTCCTGCCTCTCTTTATGTGTCACCAGGGGCTGCATTTAATGAGAGCCTCTTACTTTGTGAGCCCCCATTGTCATAAGGCCGTCTTCCCTGGCTCCCAGTTCCTACTTGCTTCTCTCAATAAAATTCACTCTAATTGGGGATGAGAATTTATTCTAGATTAAAGGCAGAACAGGGGCGATGGTGGTGGTGATGAACAACCAACGGCTTGTGACTCCAGAGCAGATAGCCTTGGAGCCTCAGGACAGGAGAGAGAAAGAGAGAGAGAGAGAGCCCATGACCAGCCAGAATGACCAGTCTCAAACCCATTTCATGAGGCTGGCCCCATTCAGGTCTCCAAAGCCAGGGTGGGACACTTGAGCTCAGAGCCCTCTCCTGGACATGTGGGCAGAGAGAACTTGAACAAATGGTCATGAGGACGGGGAATGTGAGCACTGTCCTTGGGGGCCTCAGGGTACCATTGTCTACTTCCTTAAGGCCAACTCTGCTCTACACTGTCAACCCTTAGAAGGGCCTGGGACATGAGCATTTCTACAAGCTCCTTACTTATTTATTATTTACTCCTTATTCACTCTGGTTAATCATTTGCAGGGTGTTATTTTGATTTACAAAGTAGTTGACACACTTGTGACGTCATCTGAGCATCCTAACAGCCCAGTAGGGATGTTTTCATTATACGGCAAACTGGATGAAGTTCAGTGAGTTTGAGCAATTTGCTTTAGGGATTGGTATTAGTCACTTTCCGAGTTCTAGCTGCTACAACAAAATACCCAAGAAAGGTAACACAAGGGAGGAAGGGTCTCTTTTAGCTCAAAGTTTGCAGGTGCAGTCCACTCTGGCCATGGCAGGGAAGGCATGGTGATGGGGGTGGCTCTAGCTCTAGCAGCTGGGGCTTGAGGTATCTGTTCACACAGCTGCCACAGTTAGGAAATAGAGAGAGTAAAGAGTTCTGTGATTGCTTGCTCGATTTTAGTCTGTTGGAGACCAGCCTTGGTCAGCTTTTGTCAACCTGCCACAGGCTAGAGTCACTCAGGAATAAACTCTACAGAGGAGTTGCCTCCATCAGATTGGCCAGTGAGCTTGTCTGTAGGGTATTTCCTTGATTGCTGACTGATGTGGGAGTGCTCAGCCCTGTGGGTGATAGTCCTTGGTACTATAAAGCAGGCTGGGCGAGCTAGGAGGAGCAAGCCAGTAAGAAGCATCCCTCCATGTTCTCTGTATCAGTTCCTGCCACCAGGTTCCTGTCCTGATTTTTCTCAGTGATAAACTATTACCTGGAAGTATAAGATCAAAATAAATACTTTACCCCACAAGCTGCTTTTTTTCTTCCTTTTCTTCCTTTCTCCTTTCTCCTCTCTCTCTCTCTCTCTCTCTCTCTCTCTCTCTCTCTCTCTCTCT
>JADRCD010200223.1:0-11196 GCA_019843815.1 Montemys delectorum | reverse complement strand
GGGGAGGCAGCACCACGCAGGGTTAACATGGAGCAGGCGGTTGCGCGGCGCGAGCTGGCGGCCAGGAGACACCGGGAGGCATTTGTGAGCTGGAGCCCCAGTTATCCAAGGAAACCCGGCTGCTGCTGGGCGCTCCGTGCGCCTGTGGCTAAATATAAAGTACTGTGCTTTTTCTATTTTTTTTTTTTTTTACATTTTTTTAAAAGAAGAAGCCAAGTCTATTTGTCAGCTAGCAGATGTGGCAAGAAAGTCAAGGGAAAAATATCCACGCTTTAGACAAATCACCAGAAGATCCCCGACACCCTGGTAGGCATGCCAGGATTCAGGAATTCTCACAGTGACCTATTTCCCTTTGAAAGAATCAGACACACAAGTGGCATCACTTCTCGGGCCCTCCCCATCCTGATAATGACCCTGGGAAAGCAGGACTCCGCCCCCTGCTGCTTACATTTGCTTTGTGTGGGGGAATGGGAAATAATAATTGGCAAAGTAGCCAGAGGTGAAGTACCCCGATACAGGGCAGCCGGCAAAAATGGGCCCTTCGGAGCTGTTTCCCCCACGTGTCTCTGGCATTCACACCCCAACAGAAGTCAAGCAAGGGAAGCTCTCCCCACCTTGAGAAAGTTCTGTCTGTATAGCAAACAAAGAGAGCGCAGAGTGTGGGTGAGAGTGCTCACTGCTGTGCCCTGTAGTGGGTGGGACAGGGAATGATTCCCACACCAGAGTGAAGGTGCTTCCAGAGGGGGAGGGAGTGGGAGGGTCAGACTCTGCACAGGGTATCTACCACTGGGGCAGCAATTAAGAGTGCGCTTCACTTCTTTGGTTGCCAAGAGAACAGCTTCCCAACCCTGGGGGGTTGGGGGAGAAAAGGAAGAGGAAGAGACAGGAAAAAGCAACTGGAACACTGAATTCAATCCCATATGGTCGACACAGTTTATGTCAACAAAAATGGCGGTGTAAGGAAGAGGAGGCTGGCGTGCCCAAGCAGTGGCACCTTCCTTCTTCAGCACACTTGGGATCCCAGGCACGCTCAGAATGGTCGCTGCTGTGCCAGGCGTTGTCTGGGAAGGAAAAGACGGTGCCTGATTCACTATGTGTGTCTGTGTGTGAGCTTCGTGTCGGCTGAGCATTTAAACATCATCTCCATTGGGCCCACACGGTTCGTCAGCAATGTCAAAACCGCCTGTGTGACATCCTCCCCTGTAGTATCACAGCCGGTGGCATCAAAACGGCTGGCTTAGAGACGGAGAGGCTGTCTGAGGCTCACTGCCGCGCCACGCATGTGGCCTCTGCGGTCCTTTGGACATTCTAGGGTAGGCCTCAACATGAAGCACTTGGCTGTTGGCCATATTGGGATGGTGACACCAGTGTCCACAAATACAGGAAGCCCCACTCCAGAGGCCAGGGACCCCACCAGTCATACAACTGCGCCACAACCACATGGGTTCCGGGGACTTGCCAGAGTTCTGGGGACTCTCTGAGACACCAGTGATGCTCAGTGCTTGCTCCATCTGTTGGGGATCAATATCTTCCAGAAAGCACAAAACTGTACCCAAGCCTAGTTTCCCTACCACCCACTGCTCTGGCATCTCCTTGGCCACTGTGTGGCACAGAGATGTATGCCCACAACTTGGTGGTAAAGCTAAAAGCCAGGCTTTGTGCCGCTGACACCCTTCCCACCAGAAGATCCTATATCTGACCTTCGGTGTAGGTTGCGGGAGGAGGAGGCCTTTTCCCAGGAGGGCAGTGTGACACCCTACATCTTTTCTGAATGAAGGAGATGACAGAACATGACAGAACCTTCTTTTCCACACTGGGTCTCTGACCTCAAATATGTCAAAAGAGTGAGAATCAAGCAGGCCCTGTTCCATCTTCCCTAGAGCAGAACCCCAACTCCAGCAAGGCATCAGTGTCACACGGCCCAGATACAAAGCCCCCAGCTGCCATCACCACCAGCCATATATGAGGCAGCTGCTCCTTTGGATGCCTTTGCTCACAAGTAGAAGCTGCTGTGGAAGTGTGCAGAACCCTGAGCTGTCCAATGAGAAGAGCTGAGAATATCCCCAAGCAGAACTGTGATTCCACCCAGTTCCTTAGTGCCAACTAGGCCCAATCCTGAATCCAGTGTCCCATCAGGCTGTGGAGAGTGAGCTGTGCTGGCTGGGAAGGCAACAGGTACAAGGCAGAGGTGGCATGTCCAGGTAGGGGAAACCAGCCAGGCTATGGAAAGGAGATGATGCGACAAAGGACCCCACAGTATAATCCCACACTTGAGGATGCTCTTTTCAGACAACTTTAGTCTTTTTCTTTTTTTTTTTTTTTTTTAAAGTGTGTTCAATGCATTTTGGCCATATTCATCCCAGAGGCCCCTTCACCTCCTCTTAGGCATCCAAGTTCAGGTCCTGCTTTCCCTTGCTAAAGCTCACTGAGTCCAATCAGTGTTGCCTGGGTGTGCAGGGGTATGGAGCCATCCACTGGAACATGGGCTAGCTACCAGTGGCTGGTCCCTCCCACAGCAGCCATCCACTGACAATAGACCTTCAGCTGGGAGTGGGCGCTCAAGAGCTCCTTCCCATCTATACTGGAATTCTGGTTGGCTTAGCCTTGTAGAGGTCTTATTCAGGTAATCATGGTGCTGTGAGTTCACGGGAGCAATGGCTGTGTCATGTCCCCAGGATGGCATTTCACAAGGCTCCACATATCCTCCAGCTTTACATTCTTTCCTCTCTTCCTTCTGTGCTGTTCTCTGAGCCTTTGTGGTAGGGGAGTGAGAGGAGTTATTACAGAGGTACCATGCAGGGATGGATTGTTCATTACAGTCACTTAATTCTCAGAACTGACCAGTTATGAGTTTGCATTTGCCGCTGTCAACTGCTACATGAAGCTTCTTTGACAAGGCTGAGAGCAGTTCAGCTTAGAGCTGGGGTGACCCTGTGGATTGGCTGTGGCAAGCAGGACTGTGGGAAGGTGGGCTAGAGACTGTGTGAGCATCTGTAGTGATCTGTAGTGATTCAGAGTATCAGAATCCTATATACTCTGCCTGGGATAGGCTCTGCTATGGAGAGGTGGAGGTCCCTCGTGCTATACCCTAAGCATTCCTACTAGGGGAATGGGCTGCTTCTGATACACCCCTGCAAATGTGCTGCCCTTGAATATCCCAAGCAACAAAGAGGTCTCTATTTACATGCAGTGATTCCTGTTGTTAAGAACAGGTCATGGCATCATGGCATCCTACCCCAAGGAGATGTTAGCTCTGTACCCTACACTCTACCAATGAGTCTTTCCTCCTGGCTTCAGACAACAAACAAAACAGGGGTGTTTATTTTATCTCTCATATTACTCCAGCCTATGGCCTTCCAGCATGCATGGCTGGCAGAACATCAGCTGTGTGTGAACGACGGTTCCCTGCAAGCAGCTGTGGTTTGGCTTACACTACTATGGTTCTGTCAAAAGGTCTGTCAACAGACAGTGAGCCTGACTTCTCCTCTCCTAGCACAGACCTGTCTATGCCATCCCCTGGGGGGGTCTTCCACCCCTGTGACCATGAGGACCCAGGTCCCTATTACCAAATCAGGCTTCTCTGGATAGTTGGGATGGTGTTGACTAAGGCTGGCAGCAAGCCTGCAGATCCCTGAGAAATACTGGTAGCGTCTCTAAGGACACCAGAAACTATAGGGCGGGGATTAAAAGTTAAAATTAAGGGAGAAATAAAACCCAAAAGCTGATTCTCTTCAAGACGGTTAGAGATCGTTTATTCACAACGCTTCCGTGTGAGAGGGTTTGAGATTTCTGGAATGTTCTGATGGCATCCCCCTCCTGGGTTCCCTGAGAGTACCCACAGAACTCTCTAGAGATTTGCAGAGGTTGTGTAAGGTACTTGGGTCCTGGAGGTGCTGGGGAGCCCTGCCTTGATATTATAGGTGTGAAGCCACCATAGTCCAAAAGCCAACAACACCAACTTCCTCACTTCCTTTTTCTCTTTTGCTTTTAGAGAAAGGGTCTCACTACAAAGCTAAACCTGTCCTGGAACTTTCCATCCTCCTGCCTCAGCCTCCTGGGTGCTCACTCCCACATCCACAAGCTTTCCCCCCACCAACCTGATTTTATTCTGGATTGACAGGTCATGGGCAGTAGTACATGATGTACAAACAGCAGAGAGCACAAATCTAGACATGTAACCATGGACTCCAGTGTTGCAGGGAGGTGAGCTCCATCAGTATTGGGGACCATTCAATGTGCATGCATGCTTGGAAGAACATCAGATCGTGCTCCTGGGATCAGTTTCCAGAAAGAGAGTGACCCCGAAATGATCCCCACACCACTATTTTCTCTCCACTCCACAACCCGCATGGCCAACAGCCTGTGTCCCCACACTCACCCTGGCTGTGGGACTTCCTCTCAGAGACTCGCTAAGCCCTCCATTTCCATGTCTTTTGACAGCTGCCTGACAACAGGCTGAAAATAATTTTACTTCTTGTACAAAAAAAGGCTCTCTGTGCATCAGAACATTTTGAGGCTCTCAAGTCCTGGCAGGGAGGACGTGGCAGGTGCTACCAGCACGTGGTGAGACTCGGAAGTGCTTACTGCTGATGACAAGCGTGTCTCCCCTTGCTGTGGTTTCGGTGTGCGGGGGTGTGCATGCAGGAGCTGGACAGTGTGGGCTGAGGCACTGTCCTCTGCAGCCATGGGAGCCCCTTTCCCTCAGTTTCCCCCACCAGCAGAACTGGGGGAACCTTGCAATTCCCAGTACTGGCTGTGGGGTTACCTGAGGTCATGTGTTCAGGGCAAAACAAAGTGTTCCCCCACACAGCACTCTGAAGAAGAACTACTCAGTGGGGAGTGAGGCTCTGTGACCCCAGAAAGGCTACCCCTCCCCTTTGTACTTCTGTTTCTGTATAAAAGGATGTCCCTGGAGCTGCCACATGAGAGGTGGCAAGAGTTCAAGTGTTTCTATTTGCAACGGTACTGTCAGCACTGGCTGAGTAATGCGTGCCATTAGAACATGTGTAACAGAATCCAGGGACACGGCTCAGTTCACGAAGGGTTTGCTTAGCATGCGCAAAGCCCTAGGTTCAATCCCCAGCACAGCATAAACCAGGCACGGGTGGTATCATTTACACCTGCAATCCCAGCACTCGGGAGATGAAGGCAGGTGGATCATGGTTTTAAGATTCTCCACTACACAAGCAAGTCTGAGGCCAGACTGGGCCACAGGACACTCTACTTCACAACAGCAGCAAGAAAACCCCAACCACACCGAACTACAAGTCATCAGGTGGAAAGGTGGTGGGCGACGCCCTCCCCTGCCCTCCCCTCCACAGAGCCTCCTTAGCACGTCCAGAAGCCTCTGTTATCTTTCAAGGTGTTAACCTCCTCCAAGACACCTCCCTGGCTGACCCTATTATTGGAGACACTGTCTGTCAGGATTCCTAGTGCAGTGGTCAGCCCTTTACGCTTTTCATGTTGCCTGGATATGCCAGTGTTTCCCCTCTTTCCCCTGAACACTACTAGCTGGAAATTCTCAACATGCTAGAAACTAATTGAATGAGTAAAAAATCCAGTCCCCCCGTCCCCCGCCCCACGCCCCCATTGGGTTCCAGGTACAGCAGGCTGGTCTGTCTCCAGTCCTATTTAAGTGACATGAGGCAACAGCCAGCCCATTGCCGGTCCCCACCCCTACCCAGGGCTTATGCTGAGGGATGCCACACTGCCACACCAAGCAGTTGTCTGGGGACCTGGGAAGGCCTGTGCAAGAGGGCCCTGACAGGATTGTCATTTGAACCAGAACTCAGTTCCCAGAATCCTTTTGGTGTCTTCAGGGTTCCCTGAAGCCTTATTTTACTGGGCAAAAGCTAGAGTCTATCCTTAGCTTCTAATGTCACTTGGACTCACCCATCTGATTTGTAGAGTGAAGAGCAGCAGCAGAGAGAGAAACAGAATCTGCATATGTAAATGGCAGGGGGCAGTTTAACTAGGCACTCACCTAGGCCAGGATGGTGCTCCCTCAGTCACTGTACATTTGGGAGTTCACATTAGACACCACCACCACCACCACCACCACCACCACCACCACTCCCGCCGGGAGCCTCTCCAAAAGAAGAGGCCTGCCACCTCGAGCACAAGGCTGTGTTCTGAGGATACACTGCGGGTGAGTACTGAGGGCATGCTGGGTATGTGCATGAGGTTCCATGCTGCCCTTCAGCTGTGGCTAGTGTAGTGGCTATTCCTGGTTGTCAACTTGACTACGTCTGAATGAATTACAATCCAGAATTAGAAGGCTCACCTGTGGCCCTAATCTGGAGGCTGAGAGATACAAGTTTCTGACCTGAATCTTGGCATGGAGACCTTGAGGAATAGTGGCTACGAATCCCATAAGATTAACATAAAAAGCTCTATGAGTTCAAGGTCATCCGGGGTTAAAGGTGTGGTGGCACACACCTTTAACCTGGGCCACACTTTTTGCTGGAGACCTATATAAGGATATTGGAAGAAGGAAGGCTCTCTCTGCTTCGCCTGCTTGCCTTGTGGGACTGAGCAATTGCTGGATCCTTGGACTTCCATTCACAGCTGCTGCCGTGACTGTTGTTGGGAGTTGATTGTTGGGAGTTGGACTACAAACTGTAAGTCATCAATAAATCCCTTTACTACATAGAGACTACCATAAATTCTGTGACTCTAGAGAACCCTAACTAAGACAGCTAGATACCTCAAGTCACAAAGCTGCCACCCCCACCTCCACCCTATGTGGTACCATCACAGTGAAAGAGAAAAAACCCAGGAGGTTCTAGAAGCAACTAAGTCACACTTCCCAGGCTTTGTGGCAGAGCACACCCTGATGCCCTGAGGCGATCCTTATTTTCCCACCTAAGCCTCCTGAGGTTCTAACCACTGGCCCTTCTTTCAGGGGAGGAGGACAAGGTAGAGAGAGACAGGGCTGCAAAGGCAGGGGAGTACCTGAGCTGCTTTCAACACTGGCTCAGAGTCTGCTCTGTCCCCTGGTCTAACAGATGTCCTCGGGGAGCTGAGAGGAGAAAGAGAAGCTCCAGAGGACTTCAGTGGCCCACCTGACCCCATCTCCAACAAATGCCACAAAGGAAATGTACAAGGTGTGGGGCCTTTGGCCAGCAGGGTCTGACTGGAGCAGGGAGGCAGAGGCAGAGGCAGCTGGGCAGGTAGAGGCAAGAACCCTATTCTTTGAGCCCATTCCCACCAAACTCAAACCAGTAGACCTCACTTCCTTCCCTAGTAGCTTCAGATAACTGCAATTTAAATATTAGTAGGCAAAGTAGCTCCATCTCACAGTAATTGGTGAATGAGTCATTACCCATATAAATAAGGCCAGATATTAAAAGGCGTCTCAGCAGTAGCATGGGGTTAGCTTTGCACAAAGCTGTGGGTGTCTGTGTCTGCGGCGTCTGCACCATTCCTGGCAGGAGCTACTGAGGGGCTCAACTTTTGGAAGTTGTGTGGCACCCAGGGTGAGTGGCGCTGCTGAGAAGCAGGCTTCAGAACTGGCAGAGGCCTGGCTGAGGGGCTAGGTAAGAACTGAGTAAGAGCCTTTTGCTAGTAACTCTGGCTACATGTCCAGGACCATAGCCAGTGCAGGGTCTCTGGAGGCCTGAGAAAGGTAAGAGAGACTGGAATACATCCTGGAAAGATCCTAGGTGTCAGATGCTGCCCCACCAGCCAGGCCCACTTTGTCCTGCCTACTCAGGACTGGCTGCTCTATACTCCACCCCTAAGGCTGGTAAAACCCATGTTCTGATCCCATTCTGGGCTCAAACATCACCTCTACTTCCCCTTAGACTCAGCCAGCAGACCTAGTCTTCTCCTACCTAGGCCTGTCTCTGAGCTCTGGAAGCTTCTGGTGGACAGAGGGCACGGATCAGGTTTTTGGTTTCTACCTGGACCTGAAATACCCACCTGTTCGGCTCCCCCAAGAGAGCCCTAGAGTCCTGCCTTCCTACAGAAACCCTTCCCCCTTCCCCCAAGATGGAAGGACGCCCGAAGGTCCCCTGTAGACTTCAGAGAGACAAAGATAGCCGTCTGCAGGGAGTAAGCCAATTACCAGCAGTGCTGATTAGCAGAGTACAGTCCTCAGCCTGGGAGCCAAGTCCATGCAGCACTCCCTCCTTCCCCAGCCTCCAGCCCTGATGGGTCCTTTGGTCCAGCTCCTAGGAATTCATGAAATGAGCCTGGAGCTAATAGGCAGGCATCCTGGGTCAATGGGTAGCCCAAAATGGGACTCCAAGATAGAGTATTCTCATCTGAAGAGAAGCAAGCCCTAGCCTGCTTCACAAGTTCCCTGAACATGCTGAGGGACAGAGAGCCTAGCAAGGGCTTTAAGACCCAGAGAGACTGGACTCACTCTCAGCCTTCCTGGAGATGGGGAGCATGTGCTAAGCCCACCCAAAGTATGTAGCCCAGCATCTTCCCATCACAAGCATGTGGCATGGGTTGCCTGCCACCACTCTCCTTAGCGGGAAGCCTTATGAGGTACCCATAGACTCCAGAGACTCAGACAGGTATCGCTCTGCATGGACAACTTATAACAAGGCTTGCACCCTGCCTAGGCTACATGCATAGTAGAGAGCTGATCCTCACAAGGCTTGGCTGCTTCTCCATAGTGGACACACATGCCCAGCTCTCAGCTATTAAAGAGACTCAAATCCCTCCAGCCATCATTGTTCTGGCTGGACTCTCTGGGAGCTCTAGGGAGGACTCTGCCTTTAGAGCTGTCCTGACCCACACAGTCACTGCTTCCTCTGCATAGCACCTCACCACACCCTGGAGAATAAAGGTGGACTGCAGGAGCCAGGGCCATGCTGAGGGACCACAGTGGCTGTATGACAACTGTGACTCCATATACAGAAGCATAACCAGAGCAACCAGGCCCCCATACTGAAGGCTAACCTCTCCCAGTTTATGTGCTGAAGCCCCTAGTGCTTCATGGGATGCTATCTGTAGACAGGGATATTGGCAAAGAGTAGGGTTAGGTGAGCCCATGAAGGAAGGGATTCATGATGCATGGTCTTCTAAAACAAGACACAGGAGAGGTTCTCTCTCCTTCCACTTCTGCGCTGTATGGTTTTCCAGCATCTTGAATTGTCAGTTAAATAACCCTCATGGTTTTTTGTTTTTGTTTTCAAAGTTAACTTGCCCCTGGCATCATGGGAGTGACACAGATGAGATACCCCAGGAACTGTCTTGTTCTGGCCATTCATTATTTTTCCTCATTGCATAGATCAGAAACTGAAGTCGTATTATTTAAGAATCCATACTGCATTTCTTCCTGAGCAAAAGATTTGTCCTAGTCACTACTTCACTACAGTATGGAGCCCAGCTCTCTTCAAAGATGCCTTCAAATGTTCATCCAATAAACAAGTAGGTAAAAATTAAGGTTCTCCTTCCCACCCCCATCTCCACTCCCGCTTCACTCTTGGCTTTACTTCATTATGTAAGATAAAAGTTTCCAGAATTCCTCACACCATGAATACTCCTTCCTGCACCTTCTGGGAGGTCTGGGGCAAAGGACAGAGTCACAGTCGTTCTTGTTCTGGTAAGCCCACTGCCCTGCCAGCATAACAAGAGCTTAACAATGGGGGTAGAGGCCTAACAGAAGCAATATGAGGGAGGGAAGGCTTCTCTGGGCTCCCTGGGTTAAGGTGCAGTCTGTCATGGTGGGAAAGGCTTGGCGGCCGTTCACATCCCACCCACAATCAGGAAGCAGAGAGAGATGAACGCTAGTTATCAGCTCATTTTCTCCTTTTCATTCACTTCTGGACTACAGCCACTCTGAGAGTGGGTCTTCACTCCTCAGTTAAACCTCTCTGAAAAAAACCTTCCCAGACACACGGGGGTGTCTCCCAGATGGTTGTATTCATGCTGATGATCAAGGTGAATGCTCACACATAGCAACACGCTCTCCTTCTTTGTGTATCTGCTGACTTCCTATTCAGACGCTGCACAACTATATCTGTTACCTGATGAGTGTTGAGTTTTCTAGCAGTAAATAAAATCACTGGTGGAACATGAACACAGAGCCAGTTACAGGGTTCTTTTAGAGGGATTGCTACTGGTCTTAGGATGTTTTGGTCTTAGGATGAGGTCTGACTCTAATCTCCCTTCCAGGGATCCCCATAGACAGCTCAAGGTGCTTGCTAAGTTCCACCAAGGCAGGACTTACGTCTTCATCATTGCCTCTGCAGTTGAAACCCCTGACAATTCCCCTGGACTCTCCAAGTTTAAGTTACTATTTTCCATTGGGCCCTTCAGTTCTTCCCCTGCACACATTTGGTAGCTAAAAAGCCTGTCAGGGATTTGAGGAGGATTTGGGTGAAGATTTTGCAGGTGTTCCTCTTTATAAGAACTTCCCTCTTCTATTTTAGCCATCTAGACAACTCTGACCCCAATGTCTAAATGGAATCTTCTAGCCAGTGAGATCTGTGAGATCAGTGAGATCTGTGAGGGCTTTTCCTGGGGCTTCACTTCCCTCAGGGCCCAGGACCTCTATTTCTATCTGTTTTGGGCCACTCAGGAGTGGCATTTATGCACACATCATCACTGTTCCTAGCAGGACAGTTATCTCACATGAGCAACTTGGCCTCCAACCACAGACACAGGAGGGGAAACTGCCTTCCCAGGACCTCTATTCTTGTCATGAGGTTTCATACAGCACCAGGAAAGAGCACAGCCATGGAGGGGATTTTACTGCAATAAACAAATCTGACTCTTTCCTATACAAGGGCCCTGGGAGACCAGAGATGAAGGTTGAGGGAAAGGAGGGTTTACCATTTACTGTGTCTGTCAATTGAAGCTAATAAAGTAGGGCAGGGAGTATAGCACAGTTGGTAAAGTGCTTGCCTAGCATGCACAAAGCCCTGGATTCTATGCCCAGTACAGTATAAACCAGGTGTAGTGGCACATGCCCGTAATTACAGCACTTGGGAGGTAGAAGCAGGAAGATCAGGAGTTCAAGGTCACAACCAGCTATACAGACAGTTTGAGACTAGCCTTGGATAAATGAGTCTAAGACAGACACCCAGAACATGAAATGCTCTTGAGGTTGCTGGTAACTGGTTCTGGGATTCAAATCAACTTCTTCTCACTGGATCCAAATGCCCAGTTGTATTTTGGGAACTAAAGAGGCACCGTGACTGATTTAACCTTAAAGCAAATCAATTCCAGGGCTGTACT
>JADRCD010200222.1:16278-36814 GCA_019843815.1 Montemys delectorum | reverse complement strand
CTCTCTCTCTCTCTCTCTCTCTCTCTCTCTCTCTCCCCTCCCTCTTTCTCCTTCATGGTCCCTACCTGTAACCCCCAGCCTGGTAACTCAAACTCTACTTCTCTCTATTCTCCCTAATGGTTGTAGCCATTTTTATTTAACCAAAGTTTTTAACTGGGGAGCAAGATTTATACAACAAAGGCTAGTGTTTATGTGTGTGTGTATATATACGTGTGTGTGTGTGTGTGTGTGTGTGTGTGTGTGTGTGTGTGTGTGTGTGGAGAGAGAGAGAGAGAGAGAGAGAGAGAGAGAGAGAGAGAGAGAGAGAGCCTTCAGGAGGCAGACGAGAGCATCAGATTCCCTGGGAGTTGAGTTACATGATGGTTGTAAACTGCCATATGAGTGCTAGAAACCCAACCAGAAACCTCTGTAAGAACAGCGATTGCTCTTAAGGCTCCACTTTTTAATAGCCAAAGAATAGGGTTAAGCTTCCACATGTATTTTGGAGGTAATGAATTCAAACCACAGCAGTGGTCTTCTGCTCACCTCCTGTGGCAGTCCCAGTCATTTTAGGAGCTGGAGGGAGGAAACAGAAGGGAATTACCCTATAGCAGCAGAAGTGATTTCTCAAAATGCAGTCTCTGAAAGGGGAGTCACCATGATGGATTATGATGGGCCCTTCACTCATCAGAGCCAAGGCCACGCATTCTACAAGCTGGCGACTTCAAAGTGGTCAATAGATCCTATATCCAATAAACAAGTTCTGTGGAGTCCACCATTAAAATAAAATCCCTCAATTTTTTTTTCCCAGTGATGTGAATTTAATTTGTTCTCATTTATTACAGCTACTTCCTGGGACTTGGAAATGCTTTCTAAATGTCCATTTCATTTTCAGATTCACAATCCATTCCATTCAACACGCCTTTCTGCAGATTGAATCGCTTGCTAAATTTGAAAAAGATCGATAAATAGCAGCAGAAACTACGGGAGGTCATTTAACTTTTTTTTTTATTAACAGACCCAATAAATCTGAGCAAATTTTCTTCAAATAAATCAGCTGGAAATAAAAAATTGCTTTTGGGCCAATTTACAAAGTTAAATCTAAAAATAAAATTTTCTTTTTCATTTGTGGCTTGCGTTAACATGACAAAAACCTAAGCAGATTCGCCAGTGCTAGACTTAATGTCTCCTCCCATTGTATGACTGAACTGAAGGAAGGGAAAAGATTTTAAACAGAAGAAAGTGAAGAAATATGTCCCTCTGTGGGCAAAGGTTTTAGGGTACAGATAATAATTTTCATTTTTTTAGCAAAGATTTTGTTTTGTTTTGTTTCTTTCCTGGAAACATTTCCTTCTGAAATTAACCTGGATCCTGTAGCTGCACGAATTATTTGGTTTGGGTTCAGCTAGACAAAGGGTGACACAACTTTCTCGGCCACCCCCGAGCCTAATTTTCCCTTTGGTGAGCTTTGGTGGTTGGGAACAGTGATTAATTGGCTAATTAGAATTTCAAAGGGCAGTGGGAACAGCAGTGGTCATAAGGGTGACGACAAGAAAAGTCTGATTCCATTAGGACACTTGGAAATCATTGAGGTCCCTCTTCCAAATCGGTTCTGTCCCTTTACATTCCCTGTACTGTGTGTGTGTGTGTGTGTGTGTGTGTGTGTGTGTAGGTGTTGGTGGTCTTAACCTGTGCATGTCTATGTGCAGATGTCCATGCACGTGTGTGCACATCCACGTGGAGGCCAGAGACCAACTCCAGGTGTATCATTCCTCAGGAATCCATCTTGTGTGGTTGAGACAGTATCCTATATTGGTATTTGGGGCTCACCATAGGCTTAACTGCTTGGCCTGCAAGCACAGAGATCTTCCCATCTCTACCTCCCCAGCACTGGATTCCGAGCAAACGGCACCACACCCAGCTTTTTGTGTGAATGAAGAGGATGAAATTTAGGTCACGGTGTTTGCTCAGCAAGCACGGTGCTAATTTACTAACCCAGCCATCTCAACAGCACACTGTCTCTCTGTCTGGCTTTTCGTCTCCTTTCTCTACCCTCCACTCTCTTTTCTCCTCTCTTGCCATAAAACAAAACTGAAACACATCCATCTTTTACTTTATAAAGCTATTTTCCTTCCTGAATTCAAAACCACACTGAGCTTCTTTTTCCCCCCTCTTCCTAATAAAAAAAAATGTCTCTTAATAAGAGTGGGAACATCTTGGTTTTGATTTTCCTCTCCTGCACCAATGGGCCACAATATCCAAAGGATTTCTCAGCAGAGGATACTTTATGTGTTCTTTAGGAGTTGTGAATTTGTGCAAATCAATCAACAGTTAGGACCTTTTTTTTTTCCCAGATAGAATCAATACCCCTCAGCTTAACAGCCTAGCAACATGAAAATACTTGGCCAATTTTCGCTCTTGCTTGAATTAAAATCAAAGACCAAGTGTTCCTAAGGTCGAGAACATGGCAGCCTGAAGCCTGGTACAGCTCTTTACTCCAGGCTGTGAAGCTTGGAGGGAAACCAGGCAAAGGATGCCAACCACACTTGGTGCCAACTAGACGCCCCCCTTACTCAAGTTTACCCTTAGAACTGATGGTTCCTTACAGCCAGAAGTGTGGCACTATCAGTCTCTGGTTCCTTAGTTCCAGCTTCCTGAAGGATCGCAACTGGTTTGTCCACTTAATATGACAGCACCAGAGTGGTGATATGCACACGGGAGTGCATCATCTGCCACGTTAGGGGAACTGGAATAAACACACAAAATCCTTTTGCCTCTGTTACCGTATAACTGTGGCTATAAGGCAATCAAAGGGTTTTGTTTTTAGCTTTTCTTGCGTGCGTCCCCTGTGGCATGTTTCACGCCCTCCTCAGATCTGTGGAGGAAGTGGTTCCTGATGTCAGCAGCTTCCAGTGCAATTAGACCTGAGGCTGGGGCTTCCATTCCGACCCTATCACAATTGCTCTTAACTGACCTCTTACCTCGCTTAGCTCTCATCTTCTTATCTGTCTAATGGTGGTAATAACAGCTCACAGGCAAACTCACCTTCAGATGAAAGGTAACTGGATCTCTTTAAATACTATCCTTAATCCCAAATAGCCTGGTCCTTCTGGGTGTGGCTGACACAAGGAGAGGACACTCTTGAGAACTCCCCCCCAAAAGATTAGATAATAGAATGTTTATCTTTTTATTGGTTATTTATTTACATTTCAAATGTTGTCCCCATTCCCAGTTTCCCCTCCAGAACCCTGCCACCCCACCCTCTCCCCCCACCTCTATGTGGGTGCCCACCCACCCACTCCCACCTCACCATCCTAGCATCTCTCTATGCTGAGGCATCAAACCTCCACAGGACCAAGGGTCTCTCCTCCCATTGATGCCCGACAAGGCCATCCCTGCTACGTATGTAGCTGGAGCCATGGGTCCCTCCACGTGTATTCTTTGGTTGGTGGTTTAGTACCTGAGATCTCTAGGGGGTCTGGTTGGTTGATAGTGCTGTTCTTCCTATGGAGTTGCAATCCATCTTCAGCTCCTTCAGTCCTTCCCCTAACTCTTTCCTTGGGGACCCTGTGCTCAGTCCAATGGTTGGCTGTGAGCATCCATCTCTGTATTGGTCAGGCACTAGCAGAGCCTCTCCGAAGACAGCAATACCAGGCTCCTGTCAGCAAGCACTTCTTGGCATCAGCAATAGTGTCTGGGTTTGGTGGCTGCATGTGGGATGGATCCCTAGGTGGGGCAGTCTCTGGATGGCCTTTCCTTCAGTCTCTGCTCCACTCTTTGTCTCTGCATTTCGTTCAAACAGGAACAATTCTGGGTTAAAATTTTTGAGATGAGTGGGTGGTGTCTCTTGAAGGCACAGCCTGTGTTCAGGGGCGTAGACTCAAGGGATTCAGGTGTACTCAGTGGCAGGATGCTTGCCTGCCTTCAAATCCTCACTTTCAAAAGATAAAAATAAAATCATTTTAGAGCCTAACTGGATATAGCTAGATGTCAGATTTGCTTCTGATTGGCTGGGCAGACCTCTCTCACTTCTCCCAGATATGACTCATGAGCCTCATTATGACCCCCTCAGAAGACTATAATTAGGAGTATACACATTACACATGTATTAAGTTCTTGGGGCAATGCTTTAATTAATTTTGAAGTGTTGTGTAAAATTAAAATTTCACAATTCTAATAATACTAGGGTAAAGGTCTCTCTGTGTCTGAAAAAAACACAGTTGTGACTGTCACACATGTCTGTCACTATTGACATGGACAGTTGTCACTCAACAAGAGGAAGGTAGAAAGAGGTTTCAGCTGGTACAAGAAAGAAGCAGCCACTTGATATGGCTATGTCTCCACCATCGGTCTTTAAACTGTTGCGTCTCATTTCTCAAAACTGTCTCTTTGCCTAACAAATTTTGAATGTGATACGCAGAATTATACCTTAGCCTTAAATAAGTGTGATTTCATCTCTGTTTGTGAGGAGGCTGCAAATTTGAAATGAGATACAGGTGGAATGTAGTTGTAAAAGCCATCTCCTCATCAACATTTGAAAGTGAGGACTGGAAGGATGGCTCAGCAGTTAGGAACTCATATGGCTCTTGCAGAGGACACTTCCAGGCCACTACCCTTGTCAAGTGGCTATATAACTACAACTATGTTATATGTGTATGCGTGTGTATACATACAGCTCCCATGGGATCCAACATCCTCTTCTAGCTTTCATGTGCACCTACTCACACACATATAAGTAATTAAAAATAAAATAACTCTTCAGAAGATAAAGAAAACACAGACTTTGCTTTATTGACTACAATATCACAAAGTCTGAAAGAGGTGGCATCAAGTTTTAATGTGTGGATTTATCACATGTATCTCAAATTTTTGGTAGACCCATACAATATTATCATTACCACTAAAAACATAAAAGTACAATAACCCTGTATGTTTGGCTACAGTTAGAAGCATCCATCTCTATAAAATCTAGACTACTTCACTTGACTGGCACCAATATTTTGTAGAATTACGCATAAGATGAAGACAGAAAACCCTCTGCTTTAAGGGGCCTTGGTTAGTCAGTGAGAGATAAGTCTCAAAATAATCACTTCAGTGTGATTTTTTTTCTCTCTCTTCAACACCTACATGATGATATAAGGTTTGAGATGGAAAATGGATACACTTTCTCTCTACAGTCTAGGGGAAATGTTGCTAATGTGCTTCTTAAATAATTATAAACCAAACTTGCTCCCCCTACCCAGGCAGATCATTTTCAGAAAAAAAAAGTTACATAGACAGAGATTGATCCCTTCAAAGGGCAGAGCATGAGTCTAGGTAGCGATGGTTAGAATCTCAAATGTGCTGCACAGGCTCCTGTTTTAAATACAGAGCCCTCCCTTGCAACACTGTCTTCCAGGATGCAGAGGCCTGAGGAGGTGGTGCCTGGCTGGTGGAAGTAGGTCACTAAGGGATGGGCCCTCCTTTGAAGGTCATATCTACTTCTGGTTCTGATTAGCCATGATATAACTAAGCCGCTGCAACACATTCCCATAGAACGAGCCTGTTCCCACCAGGATTGACGGAGATTCCTCTGAAATTGTGAGTCAGCTGGAATGAGCTGTTCCTCCCTGGCCTTGTTCCTAAAAGGTTTTTGTCACTAATGCAGTGACCCTGTATAGCTTCCCAGCTCCCTTTATCCACCCAACAGGTGGGGAAGTACATCCCCTGTTTTAGTTAGGGAAAGCAATTAGGAGCCAATGCTATGGTCACCTGTTACAGGGTAAGATAGAATAAACTGGAAAGTGAGCGGGTCAGAGATCCTGCTGGGTACTGGGTGATAGAAGTCTTGGGGCTGCTGTAGGTATGAGATAGCATTCTCAGGGTTACCCTATCTTTGTTCCCTGCCCAGTACACAACAGATCTCAGTTATCACTGTGTACCTTGGGTACAATGTACAGAAAGTCAAATGTGGAATTGTACTTATAGAAATGAGTTTATAAAGACTATAGACTTGAGCATCTCACTTGTGGGAGTGTATGTATGTGGAAGTCTGAGGACAGAGAGCCAGTTCTCTCCTTCTACAATGTTATTCCCAGGGATTGAATTCGGGTTGTTAGGCTCAGTAGCTAGTGCCTTTACTCACCGAACTGTGTGTGTGTGTGTGTGTGTGTGTGTGTGTACATACATGCAATATATATACCATACATGCAATTCATAAACATTTTTGCTTCAAAAATAGAAGCTGAAGGAATTGAGTGTATAACTGAGTGGTACAGCATGTGAGAGGTTCTGGGTTCAATAAGCAATCAGATAAAGAATGAATTGCTAAATGATGACTAAGATTGCCGCTGCCTCTTTCCTTTCTCCAAAAACTGAAAAGTCTTTATAAATATTCAGGAGCTTTGACGATATCGAAGTGGCCAGCAGAACACCGCAAATGAAAGATAGAAAATATTTGCATGTCAATTGATGTTTCATTTTTAGAGAAAGTAGTTTCCCACAGAAATCGCTCAGCAATTTTTTTTTTGCTTTTATTTCAAGGTAGACCCAATAGAAGCTGTAGATAGAAGAAAAGGCAGCAAGCCAAGGCCTTCACTTCCTCCCTCATCTCCATGCACAATGTACATTTGAGGGGGTGAGAAGTAGCTGTGGAATAAACTCATTGGTTGCAATGTGTATTCCCCATTTATCCTACTGATAAAAACAAAAGGCTGGACTCGACGTCGGATGCTTAATTAAATAAAGGAATTTTAAAAATAACTTGGTTTGTTTGGTGTCTTATTGTGTTTTAAGCAGTTAGCCAATTTGTAAGCTTTTACTTAACCATCACAACGCCATACAAGAAATTGAGGGTTTTTTTTTTTTAATTATAATACATTCAGGCCTTTATTTTCAACCCTGAAATTTTCTAATTATACAGTTTCTTTTGCCTGGAGTAAAAATAAATGTGACAATCATGAACGGAATAGAGAGGTAATTATGCCTCCATATACATTTAATCAGTCACTCATTATATATGTGCATTTCTATCTACTTTGATCTGCTAAAGAGCTTAAGGCTGCTGAAAGTGGAGACCCCATAAAGTGGCTTTAAAAACAAGGACAGAAGCTGGGGAGGATAGCTCAGTTGGCAAATGCGTGCCAAATAGGCATGAAGATCAGAATTTGACCCTAGAACCTAAGTTTTCTTGTTTTGTTTTGTTTTAGAGAAAATGTAGCCAGGTATGGTGGTGTACCCCTTTGATCTCAGAACTGGTCAGGCAGGCAGGTGGATCCCAGGGACTTAGCCGGCCTAATGGTAATTAGTAGCCAACCAAATAGGCCTATCTCAAAAACCAAGGTGAATGATGATTAAGGAAGACACCAGCGTTCATCTCTGACCTCTCCACACATGTGCACCTACCTCACACACACGTGTGTGTGTGTGTGTGTGTGACACACACATGAAATAAATAGCAAATAAATACACTGTATTATCATCCTGACAAAAATGTTTGGAGTGTGATGTCTCCAGAGCTGGGCCATCTCTTGGCCCAGCTTTGGCATCAGAAAGACAGTTTGTACTCTGCTCCCTTCTGTGTCTTCCCGGCATCGTGGGTTCTGTGCTCACACTAGCTTCCTCTTGGTTACAAGATGAGTGTCACAGTGCACGAGTCTTATCCAAAATGTCAGAGTGATAAAAGAGTTCATCCCCTTTCCTAGGGGCCTCTGTCAGAGCTCAAGTCCTGCCAGCAAAGGTTGGGTCCTATGCTTCTGCCTAAGATTGCCAGTCAAGGGTGGCAGGGGGGTAGGAATGCTTGGCTCTGATGCAGACTTATTCAACCCATAGCCAGCAAGTTGCATGTAGCCCAAGATAGCAATGAATGTGGCCCAATGTACAATGGTGAGCATACTATATAAATACTTGTAAGTGGTATACATCTTTAGTATCAGTTTCATGATTGTGCCTTAACCATGGTCAGGGGTTCGATTGGACCCGTGAGTTCCATAGGAAAGGTGCAGACCCAGAAGAGCTTGGGTTGCTAAGCATAGAAGCTTTGGGATGGTGAATCATGAAGTAACACATACCTGCTGGAGAGGGGACGATATGGTTCTAGTTGTCTTTCCATTGTAATAACAAATACTTGAAGCCATCAACTTAATGAGAGAAAGGTTTGTTTTATTAAACAGTAGGGTAGGTGGCCTTTGTTGCTTTGATCCGTAGAGATGCAGTGCGTCACCGTGGGAAGCTTGGGGTGAGATAAAGCTGTTCACCACATGGCTGGGATACAAGCAAGAAGGAAGGACAGGTCGGGAAGGGGTCCCACAATCTCCATGAAAGGAACACCTCTGAGACAGAGCTCCTGCTAGAGATTGCCTCTGAAAGATTTCACTACCTCCCAATAGCACCACACAGGGAAATTTACATGTGGACCATTGAGATCCAGCAGGTATGGAGTAGAACAGCAGGTCCTAACCATACATTCATGTGAATGTGGGTTTTGGAAGGTGAGTTACCAGTCCAATTCACTTGCTGTGGCTTCGGTCACTCTAGCCCTGGAATTCAGCCTCCAGATTGCTTCATGTTCTGAGTGGTCATCAAGAAAAGATTTCATGAACAGTTTTTAGTTCAGCTCGGGCTTTGTCTCTCTTTTCCTTTAGAAAAGAAATTATGTTAACAGTAGAAACTCTATGTGAAGTGTTGAGTTTCACCTCCCTCCAGCACAGTAAGCACTTGGGAAATACTTGGACAGATGTTCAAGGTAGAAGGATGTGCAATTCTTCTTTAGACACGGTATAAATGGGAAGTTAGGTGCTTTTAACTTGCAAACAAAACATGTAAACCCCAGGGCCGGAGACATGACTCAGCAGTGAAGTGCATACACTGCTCTTGCGGAGGACCTAGATTTGGTTTCCATCACACAAGCACAGCAGCTCCCAACTATCTGTAACTCCCACTGCATGGATCTGATGCCCTCTTCCGGTTTCTATGGACATGGTACTCACATGTATATACCCACACCCAGACACAAATCTCTACACATAATTAAAAATAAATAGTTCCCATGTAAACTCTTTCATCGTTTCCTACATAAGTTCCATCCCTTGACACAGAAGAATTCATGTTGTCATCCACCTTTCCCTGAAGAGATGCTATGACTTGGAGCACAGAGGTTTGCCAATATTGGCTCCTGCACAGCCCAAGTGAAGACCCAAGCTAGTACCTGTGGGTGCCATCATAAGACACAAAAAGGCACAGAGCTTAGCCAAGCACTCGACACAGACAAAACAGGAAACATGGGATTGCAAGAAATATTCCATTTCAAGTTAGTCTGGCCTGGCTTGAAAACCGAGATGATTTATTCACTGTACTCTAAACATATCATTGAGATGCCCATGCAAAATTATACTATGAATAATTGAAGAAGATTAGGGGAAGGTACTTACTCTAGCAGAGTTTGTTGATAGGAACTATTTCAAGCTATGTTAGAATTTGTGTATACAGAATGCATTTTTTCAGATATATATCCCCTGATGGTTTTGCGATCTAATAGTACTTTTAATAATATTGAATATTTTATTTATCTATCACTTCTAACACTTAGGAAGCACCCAAAAATTCAGAGAAGCAAAAATGTTAGGGAAAGTACAATTCCTCTTCTTAAATATACTACGACATAGAGCAAGTATTGAGGCACAACTTGTGAGTAATCACAATCTGCACATGCGAACTGCTGCTTAAGGAGTATGGGATGTCTCAAGGATGCTGCAGACAAAATATAAAGGTAAATTGAATAGAAATAAATGTGTGTTCTGGCTGACACTGTCAGAGAGAGGTCCATCAAAGACACAGCATTGAATCTGGTCAAGAAGTTCTGGAAGCTGGCTTCCAGAAAGAGACAGAACTAGGTCACAGAATGCTCAGCTGAAGCCTGGAGCCAAGTCTATGTTCAGGTAAATGTTTAATATCCCATCAGCCCTTGACCTGAGATCTGTCCTCCTCAATGTTTTATTGGCATCATGGAGAAAGAGTTTGCAACACAGAGCAAGCAGCCGCAGATAGCAGGCTAGGCAACAGAGAAAGGATCCAAGAAGACCAGCCATCACTAACCAAAGTCCCAATGGGCACCAGCAAGATACAAACCTAGAAGTAAAGGGAACACGTTTTTCCAAAATTATTTTAAGATTTGTTTATTTATTTTATGTATACGGGTGCTCTATCTATACATTCATCTACATGCCAGAAGATGGCACCAGATCATACTATAGGTGGTTTTGAGACACCATGTGGTTGCTGGGAATTGAATTCAGGACCTCTGGAAGAGCAGCCAGTGGTCTTAAGAGCCATCTCACCAGCCTCAAGGGAACAGTCTTAATATTTATTCAAAAGATTAAAAAGAACATTACTGCCCAAGAACCAGGTACATTGATCTGACTTAACAATTCACACAAAAGAGATTCGTGGAGGATAAGTGGGTGACGTATAAACTGTCAACCTAAATGCAAACTGTATCCATTTGGTTCAAAAACCATTCATCCAACTGACATCTTTAATTCAAATATTCTGAACAAAACACTCCTCTATGAGGAAATGAAGATATAAAAATGTGAAATGATCTTCGTCCTTGGGGACATGCTTCTTACAGGAGATGAGAGTAAATGAACATAACCTGGATATAAATATACAGATAAGTGCAGGTCTTCAGAAACTGAGAGCTTCCTCACTGGTTCAGAGCTCAAACTGCTCTTGCAGAGGTACCCACACTGTGTGGCTTACGACTGCCTGCAGCTCCTGCTCCCAGGGATCCGGTGCCCTCTTCTGGACTCAGTGGGCACCCACATACACATGCATACAAACTCTCTCTCACACACACACACACACACACACACACACACACACACACACACACACCAGTAAAGAATAAAAATGAAACTGGGCAGTGGTGGTGCATGCCTTTAATCCCAGCACTTGGGAGGCAGAGGCAGGTGGATTTCTGAGTTCGAGGCCAGCCTGGTCTACAGAGTGAGTTCCAGGACAGCCAGGGATACACAGGGAAACCCTGTCTCAAAAAAAAAAAAAAAAAAGAATAAAAATGAGTCTTTTCCTTAAAATATAAATAACTCAGAATAACAAATAGTTCCAGTGAGAAAATTCTGGTCCAATTGTAAGCCAAAAAAAAAAAAAAAAAAAAAAGTCTTGAATTGAACATCGCATTTTAGAGAGAATCACTGAGATGTGATTTAAATAGTACAAACTTCACTCATTTAAAGTGGACAAGTTCGTAGAGTCTAATGCAATCACCCCACCACCACTACAGTCTATATATTAGAGCATCTGTATCATGCTTAAAGAGTCCACGTTACCCTTAGCAGTCCTTCCCCAGCCACCCACGCCCAGCAGTGAGCAACCACTAACACACTTGCATTTCTGTAGCTTTCCTACTCTCCATCAATACTTCCCTTTTGTCATTCCTTTTACGAATTTTCATGTTCTGTATGTACATCCCGAAGCTGATATATGATTCCTATCTTTCTCCTCCAATTCTACAGGTTGTCTTCACATTTTCTTGTTCGCATTGTCTGTAACAGGAATGCCATGGTACTAATTTTATTTGTGTTTATGATCCACACATGTGGATATCCAATTTGTGGCATCATCACCTTGCCATATCTTTTCTCTCTTCATTTAATTGTCTTGACACCCTGGTTAGTAAGTCGTTAGTCATTTGTGGTAGGGTGTGTCTCTAGACAATTCTTTTTAAACATTTCTATTTTTAGTTATGTGACTATGTGCTTTATCTGTATGTGGCTAGGTGGACATGTGTGTCGAGGTCTTCGCCGTCCAGAAGAGGATCCCCTGGGGCTGGAGTTACTGTGGTTGTGAGTCACCTGATGTGGGTGCTGGGAACCAAACTCAGGTCCTCTGCAAGAACAGTAGAACTCTTCACCACTACAACTTTCTCTCCAACTGTAGACTCGAGTCTACAGTTGGACGGACCTGAGTTACCAGTGGTCTAGACGAATGTGATTTACTTTTCTATTTATTATAGTTTATTTATTATTATTGAATGTGCATATGTATATATGTGTCTTTGTATATATGTGTACATGAGCGTGTCTGTGTTTGTGTATGTGTATATGTGTATAGATGTATGGGAGGTGTATGTGTGTATAAGTGTGTGTATGTGTGTAAGTGTGTGTGTATGTGTGTGTATAAGTGTGTGTTTATCTGTATGTATGTATGTATGTGTGTATAAATGTGTATATGTATATATGTGTGTGACAGGTGTATGTGTGTATAAGTGTGTGTATGTGTGTGTGTGTGTGTGTGTGTGTGTATGTGTGCACCATAGTGTGAGTGTGATATCAGAGAACAATTTGCTAGAGTTAGTACTCTCCTTCCACCAAGAGGTTCCCAGGGACTAAACTTAAATTGCTAGGCTTAGCAGCAAGCTCTTTAACCAGATGAGCTATCTCACTATCCCCACTAAGTCTTGTCTTAAGCCAGTACCATATGAGTTTAATTACTGTCACTTTGTACTGTGTTTTAGAAACCCTTCTTTGTCATGATTGCTTTGCTTATTCTGAGCCCATGGAGGTTTCATGATTGACTTATGATGGGAGCTTTAAGCAGGATACTCATAAAGTGGATTGGAGCCAGAGGTCGCTGAGAAAGATTACAAAGCCTTGTGGTAATTAATCAGTACAGTGAAATATAAAGTGGAGCATGAGAAATGAATCACAGCCTTAAATGTTCTTCTAATGTGGAAAATGAATTCCTTATTATCCCAGATGATTTCAATGACTGAGCAGGGAGTCTCAGCCCCATAGACAAGGGAAACTTTAGAACAATTAAATTTGTTCATATATAGATCCGATTTTCACACACTCTAATCAACTCATGCTTTAAAGATTCAAGCCAAGGCCTGTTGACCTAACTGTTAGGAAGGCTATGAAGACATTCCAGCATTGGATGGAAGATCATGACTCTGATAAGAAATAGGAACTTCACTCAAATTTCTCAGTTAATCTCAGATTCATGAGATATGAGATACAGACACTCTTCCAGAAACTGGAGCCTTCAACCAACCAGTCCCTACCTTCTCTCCTTCCTCTTTTTAGTTTCTATCCATTCAAACAGCCTCCCACATCTTTGAGAATACATACTGTAGATGTTCTGTTCGTCAATCATTGATCATATAGGGAGAGACAAAAAACATCAACTCCATTCAATACCAGTCTGGGCAATTAGTTAGATCATGCCAAGGAGGGGGAAGGTTAAAAAAAAGTTAGCTGGAGATGTAGCGCAACAGGAAAGCACTTACCTAGGACGCATACCTTGAGATCCATCTGCAGTGCTGTAGGTAAAAGAAAAAAATGAGAGAGAAAAGTACACCTGCCTTCCTGATGCTGGCTGGGTCCTTACACAGAAGAAAGAGGGGACAACGTTAACCAAAGGGTTACATAATTATCAAAAGTCTCTAGATGCCCCTCCACATAGCCTTCTAGAAAACAACTAGGATTCACAAAAGAAGGGGGAAGTGGTCAGCAATCACAAACAAGAACCACTTAGGGAGCCACAAGGTTCAAAGTTTAATTTTAAGGCAAAATCAAGGTGAGTGATTCTTACTTCTACCAAAATGCACCTTTTGGGTTACTGTCTCTTTAAAACTACCTTAACTGAAAAACTAACGATTGTTTGTTTTAATTGCTTCAAGCCATTCGTAAGAATGAAGTGGGCAATTTGGGGAGGGCCCTTTATGCTAAAGGTTCACGTTTGACTTCCCCTGCTGAGGTCTCTATAAGATACCTAAGTTGGGCAGGGTTCTGTCCTTAACCGTAGGCTTATCTTAGGTAAAGACAGGGTGGTAGGTCTGCAGCTAGATCAAAGACAAATAAAATACTGCGAGACCTTATTTTCCAAAATCTGGAATACTCTCAAAATTCACTGGATGGATCCACAGGCCCAGGAGAAGCAGAACACAATCTATTTGGGGAGAATCTGCTAGCCCACACCTGTCCGTACATGCATCCCAGTCTTTCAAGATTTCTCGTAAAAACAAAGATTGACACCTCAGAGTTACACGTGTCAAAATGGCAAGTGTCTTATTTTAATCACGTGACTAAATCAAATTCTGCGAGGAACAAAAAAAAATTTTAAAGCAGTTGGTGCATTGTGGCAGAGGGAGAGGCAAGGGGCTGTGTCCTATGAAATTTGATCAACCCTGATTGCTGACCTTATATAGCCATGGTCCTTAATCAGTTCAGGTGTAATCAACTCACAGGAGGGGGGAAGAGGAGATGGGGAAAGGATATCAGAAGAACAAATATCTCTAATTAAAAAGGTATTTCTGGGTACTATACCCCACTGTTGATTTTTTTTGACCTACTCCGTTATGGAAGGACAGCTAACACTCTTGTTTTTGTATTCGTGATTACTTTCCATAGAATATGGTAAACTGATTATATCGTGTGTAATTTTGAAAATGTGTATCTGTGCTTGGTCTAAATTGTACATAAACTCAGCAGTTTCCAAGCTGTAATAACAGGTCTCAGGGCCGTATGGTTGACTCCCATATTATGATGAGTCAGGCCCACACCTCCTTATATTTCATCCCACTTAGTCAAAGGGGCCAGTATAAACACGTTTCTAGTAATTGTGTGCAGAAAATAATAATAGATGAAGACATGGGATACCCCTGGCTCAACACCAAGCTCTCCTACCAAACCCAAATGTTCTTGCATTTCTCCCCACTTGGTTAGTTGTGTGTTGTCTCTAGAACCTCTTTGATATGTCTATACGTGTTAAAGTTGGTCAAGCATTGAAATGTCACTCACAATAAATGGAAATGTCAGAAGATGACCATGTTGGTTAAAGTTCTCCTCATGCTTTAAGATAACTTCTTTCTGTTCAGACTGTGAATGACCACATCCATTCATGACGACCACAGGATCCATAAAATAAGCAAGCATGGGGATGGTTGGAAACTTCACAACACCTTGAGGTTTGTGTTCACACAGAAAGGGTATGCACAAGAAAACAGGAAACTATCCCAGGCTATCCAGGGGACAGGGAACCAGACCAAACTAAGGTACACAGACCATACCAAGATGCTGGATTTACACTTTTTATTTAATTCTTTTAAAACACAGAGAAAAGCCAGTTTGAAATGGTAGGGTCTGTTGCAGTAAATGTTATTTGGGGGGTTCTGTCCCACCTTAGATCGTTTAGTTCCCAAATAAAAGACACATCCCTTTATATTTATAATAAGCCTTAAAAGCAGTAGAGCTGGGCAAATATCAACTCTCTATCCAATTTTGTCTACTTCCTTGTGAATAACCCAGAAATATCCTTTGCCCTGCTCCATGTGGGCAGCTCCTATTCCCACAGGCCAGCCCTCATGGCCACGTGCTCTCAATCCATGGTGGCTTCTTCCTTCAGTATCCTCTCTTCCCTTCTCCTCGTCCCTGTCTGCCTCAGACCCCAAGCCTGAGAACTTTGCTCTTCCCCCTGTATTCTGCCCAGCCCAGGCTATGGGCATCTTTATTAACCAATGAGGGATAATTGTGGGGGGTGGGGGGGGTAAGGTTTACACAACAAAAGATTGTGGTATGCGTGAGGCTCTCCAGGTCTGGAGTACAAAATTTAGCATTTGAATACAAGCAGCACCCGACCAACCTCCTTCAAGGGTCAGTTCATGAGGAAACCCAGCTCCACTCCTGAGTTTTAGAGTAGGTATGCCCTATTCCTGGCTATAGGAACTGGGTGTAAGCAACCGAATCCATACACAGAAAGTCCGCAAGCCAATGATGCATGTTTGCTCTAAAAGAGCAATTCAAGAACAGGGGTCTCTGGCCAATTAGCTTGCTGAACAAAGTTCTTGTCTGCATTTTTACACAGTTCAAGTGGGGACAAAAATAAAATCACGTAAAGGGTCACCAGTGGATAGCTACTCTGGAGATGACCCAGCTATGAGCCAACAAGAGCAAAAATCAACACTTGTAACTTGATTTTTCAGTGCAATTTTCAGATAATATTATTGTTTGTTCCGTCATACATCCCAATCGCTCTATGTGGTTTGGATACATCTTAACACACACTAAATAAATTACTTGTTATTGTATACCAAATGCAGTCTATGAGCTCTGCTTAGGCTGCAGAAATATTGACTGGGTCCTCAACAAATATATCCACGATTTATTAGGAATTTCAATATAATCAATTTCTGTTCTTAGCCTCTAACACAAAATTCAACATTTTCTGACCGTAGGGCCAATTCACATTCTAAAAGGTATTGGACAGACATTTTTATTTCAGTGAAAGTGAAAGGGCTGAAAACTTGCTGTGCAAAGACATATGGCTCGTTTCCATTCTTCACGGAGCTCAGTCGTTAAGAATTACATCTGAGAAGGACAGACTCAGCACAGCCATTTTAGAGTGTGTTTTATGAGTAGAGACAGCAGTGGTATTGGCTGATCATTCCTCATATGTGGCTAGTGAGAAGAACCTGTAAAGCCTGGCCCCCTACTTCAGACTTCTCCCTACTCCTCAACAGCCTCCCTGTGGCTCCTAGAATGTCCCTGTCTTGTAACAGGTTGGTCATGTCTCCCTCTACACATGGCTCACAGCACAATTCCAGTGGATGCCATGAAAAACCTACTATGAGAACGGTACATGATAAAACTGGGCGCCAAGGTGGCTGGAGCTCAGAGCTGTGCTTGACTCCATGCCTAGAATGTTCTACCCTAGGTGGCTTCTGCTTATTCTATTTTCTTTGGGTTTTGATCAAATATTTCCTGTTTCACTGTTTCATAAGAGCTTCATCGTATGGGTTTTTTTTTTTTTTTTTTTTGGAAGTTTTACTCATCAACTTCCCACCTCAAAACTCCTCATCCCCTTTTCCAACCTTCCCCCTACAGTACTTATTGCCTCTTAAAGATCATACAGAAGCTTCCAATGATTTGGGTCATGGTATCTTAGCCACCCCTTCCTAATACAGGAAGAAGTCTGTGAGAGAAGGGATGTTTGAGAGTTTTGCTTGGTATATTTCCAAAACTAGAAAAGTATCCCAGACATACAGAGGATCCTCGATAAACTATTTGTTTAATACATCTGCTCTACCCCCTTATCACAACTCTACACATCTTCTTGTTGTAGTTTGTCTATATAATGTCTCCCAAAGAATAATGTGTTCAAGGCATGACCTCCCAACTGGTGATACTAGCAAGAGGTATATTGATCATGAGAGAACACTAACTGACCAATGCATTATCCCTGAGAACACCTTAGATGAACAACTATTGGAAGGTAGGGTCTGATTAGCAGAAGCAAACCTTTGAATGGTATATGCCGTCTGAAGTTCCACGGGTCTTTTAATTTATTTAAGTTTTATTGTATTATGATGAGAAAAGATACATAATTTCAATTTATCTGAATTCGTTAACATTTAAAATCATATTTTAAGTAAACAGAATTATATCACATTCTTCTTTCCCTTTTGTACTCCGACTCCTTCCAGAGACCCCCACTTTAATACCTGCCATACCTTTCAGAGTTTTTTTTATCATATTCTTTAAAATTTACAAAATATTGTAACAGTAAAAATGAGTATTATAAAAGTTGTTTGATATAAAACAATCAATAAAACAGTCTTATGTAGATACTTGTCTACAGCAATACTGAAAATATATACATTTTTCTCAATATAAATTTTAAATAACTCCAAACATATAAACTGTATGATATTTTAAAATTATACATCACTATTAGTTTTTTTTAAATGAACATAAATAGATAAAGACTTTTGTCTCTTTGTTTTGCTTTTAGTAGAGTTTAAAATCTTGGCTCTTACTATGATATAAACCCAAAATAAGAACAACTTTTAGACATTGGAGTTCATTGTAATAAGGCTGTACTTCAATGACCCTGACATCACCAAAGGATTTTACCTCCATAGTAGCTAAGCTAAGAGTTGACAGTTCTGATGCACCAAGGAATGAATTGTGGGCACGATTTTTGGATACAGATTTTCTGCAATGATCAAAACTATTTGCCTTGAGTGATTGTCTTCATTCTCAGCCCACAGGGTAAGAATCTGGCTGTAGTTCTTTCAGGAATTTTTTTTAAAGATTTATTTATTATTATAAATAAATAAACTGTAGCTGTCTTCAGACACACCAGAAGATGGCGTCAGATCTCTTTATGGGTGGTTGTGAGCCACCATAAGGTTGCTGGGATTTGAACTCAGGACCTTTGAAAGAGCAGTTGGTGTTCTTACCCAGTGAGCCATCTCACCAGCCCACTTTCAGGGATTTTTATGTTTCCTCTTTAAGGGCTTCTAACTGTTTACCTGTATTTCTTTGAGGGAGTTATTTATGTCCTTCTTAAAGTCCTCTATCATCATCATGAGTAGTGGTTTTAGATATGAATCTTGCTTTTCTGGTGTGATGGTGTGTCCAGGACTTGCTATGATGGGAGAATTGGGTTCTGATGATGCTAAGTAGCATTGGTTCCTGTTGCTTATGTTCTTATACTTGCCTCTGCCATCTGGTTGTCTCTAGTGCTACCTGCCCTGGCTATATCTCACTGGAGCCTGCCCTTCTTATGATCCTAGTTGTGTTAGAACTCCTCAGAGTCAAGCAGTCTCTTGAATTCTGTAATTCTGGGATCCTGTCGTCCTGTGATCCTGTGATTCTGGGCCCATGAGAGTGCCTGGAAGTAGAGCTTCCTCTGGGTAATATGGGACTTGCTCTGGAGTTTGCGCCCAAGATCTACTCAGGGTACCAACCTAGACAGACCAGAAGGAACCCTTGCCACTGGTCCTGAGGAGTTTCTGTGTGCCTGGGTCCCACTGGTCTCAGTTACTCCAGGTAATGGGACAGATGTTGTGTCCTCCTTACTTCTGATCCTATGATCCTGAGCGTGTTAGAGCACCTGGGAGTGGAGCTTCCTCTGGCTGTTGTGGGACTGGCTCCCATGTTTCTTTTTGGTTTTTCAAAACAGGGTTTCTCTGTGTAGTCCTGGCTGTCCTAGAACTCACTCTGTAGATCAGGCTGGCCTCAAACTCAGAAATCCACCTGCCTCTGCCACCCAAGTGCTGGGATTAAAGGTGTGCGCCGCTGGCTCCCATGTTTCTTTCTTCCTCCTTTCTTGCCTCTGTCTCTCATCTCCCTCCCTCTCTCCCTTCTTTCCTGTTTCCCTTACCCTGCCCCAGCTCTTTGTCTCCCGCTTCCTGGCTGCCATAAGATGAACAGCTTTAGATTACATTCCCTTTTTGTGTAAAAGTAGGGGCTTTTCTATGCCCAGTCTTGCTCTGAATAATGACACAGAGACATTTATATTTATTAAACGTTTCAGGCACTACAGCTGGGCAAATATTCAGCTATTCTAACCCAATAATGCTGGTCTGGCCTACTTCCCTAACACATAACCTGTTACCTGTCATCTTCGTCCCCACCTGGGCCTCTTTCTTCATCTATGTCCCAGTGGTGACTCTCCTGGTCCCTACCTGAGACCCTCTCTCTCTATGCATGGAAGTCCCACCTTTTACTTCCTACCCTCAGCTTTTTATTTGACAGGTGATGAGAGGTGGTACACAGTGCGTGAACGATTATCCCTACATTCTTGCTGTGATGTTCTGCCTAGCCCACCACAATGGTCAGGTGTAAGCAGAGACGAAACTTCAAATCTGCAATCGCCAAGTACTTCACTGGCCTATGAGTTTGTCATTCCATGTGGCTGCTTCAACTAGGGACATAAGACTTCTGCATGCACGTGCCTCAGTCTATTGTGTGCTGCTAAAAGGCAGAATCACAGATCTCATCACTTTTAAAGGGTGTGAGATGACTGGTTTATAGTTCTTGGGACTGAGGAGTCTAAAGTCAAGGTTTTGTGTCTAATGAATCTGTTCTCCAACATGGTGCAGCAGGAACAATGCCTGTATCCTTACCCTTCAGAAGGCAGAAAGGACAGGATAGAGGAGCAAACTGGACTGAACTAACCTTTCTTTAATTGTATCATAACAACATTACATCAGCATGCTTTGATAATATCCATGAAAGCCCACTGCCCATTGTTAAATTTCCCACCTTTTAATGAAGTTCATTAATGTCAATCACAGTCTAACCTGAGTTGGAATGAGTACAATAATTTTCATTCATGGCAGCTCTTATCACCAGGACCTGTTTAAATAAGCTTTGCATCAAGCCTTGGACTTGCCAATCCTTAGCAAAAAGTGTAGAAGGTTTCTTCTGTAGGAAGCATGAGAGTTAAAGAATTGGGCGTGTTGGCATTTCCTAAAGCAAGTGGTAGCGTCCCCAGTGTGATCCTGCCAGGAGTATGTTATACCAAGGCACTTTCACTGTAGCATAGCCTTCTAGGTCTTGCTGGAGGGAGTAGCAGTGAAGACTGGCTTCACATGGACCCAGTCCAGTGTTCTGCCAGGACTTGGCAGGTTCTAGCTCATGAAAGACCCTGTCTAAAAAGACAACCAGGTAGATGGTATTTGCAGAACAATTTCCAAAGTTGTCCTCCGGCTTCCACATGAAATGCACACACACACACACACACACACACACACACACACACACACACACAC
>JADRCD010200222.1:3904-16268 GCA_019843815.1 Montemys delectorum | reverse complement strand
CACACACACACACACACACACACACACACACACACACACACACACACAGTGGTTTAAGTGATGTGCCCCACACCAAAGTCTTGGGCATTTGAATACTCAGTCTCCAGTTGGTGGTGCTATTGGAGTAGGCTTAGGAGCTATAGCCTTGCTGAAGGCCAAATGTCATTGTGGTTAGGCTTTGAGGTTTCAAAAGCCATTCACTACTCCCACTAAGCTCTCTGCTTCTGATGCTTGCTGCTCAAGATGTGGCCTCTCAGCTTGCTCCTCCAGTTTCAGTATTTGCCTGCCACACTTCCCACCTATGACAGTGATGGACAGTGATCTTTTGGAAGCCATGAGCCCAAAGAAACTCTTCTTTTTATATAGCCTTAGACATGGTATATTACAGAAAGAGAAAAGTGATAATTTCAACATGTATTCACAAACAGTTTCACACACACATACATACATACATACGTACATACATACATACATACATACGTGTATACATACATACATACATATACAAACATAGCCCATATATATACGCACATGCAAATGTTGTTATTCTGTAAGAGTACTTTTTTTATATTTCATCCTAATTGCAAAAACCAAGCTTCATTAAAGTTCTGCCCAGACAAGATACCTAGGGAGAACCTTGATATCCAGCACATACCTCCCTGCCTTGAGTCACACATGAGTTCTCATACACACACCAGATGGGAGGCAACAGTGTCAGCTCTTAACCAGTACTCATGCACTGGCCCTCAGACTGCCTCCGCATGACCCACATCAGTTCAGTTTCTCAAGAAGTTGAAAACTTCAGAGTTGAACCAGAGAAATATCCTTCACAGGTTCTAACGGAAGTCCTGCGACCCAGTCGAGGTACCTCTATTGTGTGCGTTTTTTCTATCTCTGAGGCTGAACCAGGGTTTCACTGAAGGTGGGGAGCACTCCGATACACATAGCTGGGACCGGCCGTGCTCCCCACACAGAATAACATGAGTTGACATTTGGCCCAAGATTGCACTGCAGCTTTAGTTATCTGGGTTATATGAAGGGTAACATCAACTCCTCCTTGTTTTCACGGAATAATTGCTAATGAATATAGTCATGTTCCAATGTCATCTGTTTCGTTTGTAAGTTGGCAGGGACAGAAAAAAGGCAGCTTTCTTTAGAAACGATTAAAACATGGTATTGGGATGAGGTCATCGGCTTACAATTAAGTCATTATTCTCCCCTTACATTAATAAACTTCAGTGATGGAACCCAGAATCTTGTAGCTGGATCTCCAGCCAAAGAAGATCAAGTGTTCAGCATCTGGACTGCCTTCCCTGCGTTTTCGGAATACTTTCCCACACCCGAGCTATGGTGGCTGACTGGCTCCTTGCACTATATGCACTGTGTGGGGCCTCTATGGACCAAGGCAGCTTGCAGCATTGGCCAGCTCAGACCTGGAGGCTTCGCGACCCAAAAGAGGGGGACAAGATTTTTTTATTTAAAATCCCCAGTTGCCTTGATTGTCACCTGATCTGTCCTGAGCTAATAAGTGGAAGAGGTAATTCTTTAAAGAGGAAGAAAAGCTAATAATTTTGTGCTGGAGGAGTTATCCTCCAGCTGAGGTCAGAAAAAGTTATCTGCTGCAGACTCCTAAGGCAGATTTCATCTCCCACGTGACTCATTTTGCCTTCCTCGTCACTGTCTCTATAGTTATGTTTTTTATCTATTTTTCCCTCTTACAAATGAAACATTTCAAGGCATCCAGAGGCCTATTTGGGGGAAGCTCAAAAAAAAAAAAAAAGTCTGTAAAATATTTAAAGCCTATCTCAGGGAGAGAAATATCCCCTGGAATTAGAGCCGTCAGATTCTGGGTTCTTTGAAATTCTATCGCTCTATTAAAGATGATTGCTATCTTTCTCTGGCCTTAAGACAGAAAAATAATCAGAAGAGCCCAGAAATGAGAACTGAGGCCTGCCTGTCATCCCGCCCATCCCCTTAGCCACTTGTCAGACACTGAACAAATCATTTAACCCAGATGAAGAGCTGGTTCATGTCCACAGGGAACTCTCTGACTATCTAAGCACCTCTGAGGAGGCAGACATGGACAAGTACTGAGAGCACAAATTTATGAGGGTGTACTTCTAGAACTTTCTTAAACATACATGCTTTGAGATCAAAACGAACAGACAAATGGCATCTCCCCCTATTTCTAAGGCTCGAAATTTATACTCCCTTTGAATTATGTCTGAGGAAGCTACACAACTATACCCATTGTAAAGTCCCAGGGTACATATCTATATTCTGCATAAATATTTAAACGGGAAGTTTAGAATGCCTCTCAGTCACCATAGAGAGAGTAAGCTATAGTATCATACAGCTTCATAAAGGAGGCAAGCTTTGTGGTTGAGAGAGTGGGGTTCTGGGAGCCACACAGCTGGGATTTAAGTCTCTGGCCTTGAGATATCGACTTGGCCTCCCCGTACTTCAATTTCATCTGTACATAGGCTAAGTCCAATATCTACCATTTACAACTGTTGTAAGGATTTCACTAAACCCATGGTTCTCAAGCTGTGAATCATGACTCCTTCGACACACCTCTGCCTCCGAAAATATTTACATTTTGATTCACTACAGTAGCAAAATTGCAGTTATGAAGTAGCAAAAAAAAAAATGATTTTGTGGTTGGGGGAGGGGGGTATCACCACATGAGGAACTGTATTAAATGATTGCAGCATTAGGAAAGTTGAGAACCAGTGCACTAGATAAGAATACATTGGTAACAACTCTCCATTATCAGCCCAATGTATTTAGGTATGACTTTTATGAGCTGAGAATTTGGTTAAAGATGAAGAACATTAGTTCCTTCTATAGGGACTGGCTACTTCATTAAATCTTCTAATACTTTTCTTTCTCTTTCTTCTTTACGGATTGGGAACTATGTTTTATGTATACATTTTACGTGCACATGTGTAAATGTGTGTGTGTGTGTGTATGTGTACGGGCTTATGTGCATGCGTGTGAGGTGCATGTGCATGTGCACCTATATATATGCATGTATGGTGTGTGCGTGTTTGTGTGTGAGCGTGTGCGTGTGTGTGTGTGCGTGTGTGTGTGCGTGTGTGTGTGTGTGTGCGTGCACGCACGTGTATGTGTGTGTGTGTGTGTTCATGTGTGTGTGTGTGTGAGTGTATGTGTGTGCGTGTGCGTGTGCGTGTGTGTGTGTGAGTGTATGTGTGTGCGTGTGCGTGTGCGTGTGCGTGTGTGTGTGTGTGTGTGTGTGTGTGTGTGTGTGTATGTATAGATGAGTATGTGTCTGTGGTCTAGAAATCAATCTCAAGCAGTATTCCTTGTTATACTGCCCACTTTATTTTTCGAGACAGAGTCTGTAAGTCGGCCTGGAGCTTGCAGGTGCCGCTAAGCTGACTAGCCAGCGAGCCTAAGGGGTTCCCCCCTGTGTCACATCGCCAACGTGTATGTTACAAGTGTGCACTACCACTCACGGCTTTTTTTTGCATGGATTCTGGGGGTGAGGCTCAAGTGTTCATGTTTGAGAGACAAGTAGTTTATCAACTGAGCTCTCTCCTCAGAACCAAGTTTGGTTTATGTCCCAAAGCATCTTTGTTATAGAAAACATGCTTATTTTATTTCCCCCTCAGCATTTGGGGTTTATTAACTGTCAGTCTCTTTCAGTGGTATTCCGTGTCTGCACTCGTGCAAGCTTACATCCTGATGTGTTTATTAGCCGCCTTCTTCCTTTTACCTAAAATCTAGTCTTTGGCCTGGTTTTAAGAGAACATTTTTTCTTTTGCAAATAACAAAGCTAAAATCAAGTCCTTGTGATGCAGAGGGGGCAGAAAGGGTGGGAAAGTATGTGGATGGCTTCTGCAGTGTGGTGGGAACCTGGAGGGAGCACTCTAGGGAAGCCAAAAAGGCAGAGTTCCGTTTTATTTTTTTTTTCTTGGCAACATGGTCTCTAAGAGTCTGATTGTCTTTGGACTCCCTGTTTTGGGAGCATGGAATTGGCCTGGGAACACATTCATGCCCAAACCATTTCAAAAGCTCTCTGCGAACAACAAGGACTCTCATTTCTAGTTCTCAGTCTTTCTCAGGGTCGAATAAAATATGAGGATGCATCTGCCCCAAGTCCCTGTCACTCATCCCTCATGCCCCATTGTTTGTTACGATTTTCCCAGAGATTGTTCTTATCATTTGCGGCATTATTTACAGGTTCAAGGGTGGCCTCAAGAGCTGATTAATACTCCCTCTAGTTTATCAGTTTACCACTGGAAAATATATACTGCATTTTACTCTGATCTAGATTGATCTATCTATCTATCTATCTATCTATCTATCTATCTATCTATCTGTCATCTACCTACCTATCTACCTATCTATCATCTATCTGTCTGCCTGTCTGTCTATCCTATCTATCTTTTGATAGAAATCCCCATGGATACTTTAATATGCTATTAGTTCATCTACAGATCTACACTGTTTTTTACTATTGCTTTTTTCCTTCCACTGACCAGCTCAAACCAAAAAAGGAGAAATAATGGCAACGGGCTAGTGCTATATGCTGTTAAAAAAAAAAAAAAAAAAAAAAAATCTAAGTGCTCTGGTCTGTCAGTACCCAGTTTGCAGTGCTGTTATTTTTAGCCTTACTAATGGTATGACCCCCATATGTTGGCCACCCTGTTGAAACAGGATGTTGCAGTTGGCAGATCGTATGGGAGAGTCGAAATTGGATGAGATCGAGAGAGTTGGAATCCTGCTTGAGAGCTGGCTCTGAGCTTCAGCTCTGCAATCATGTTAGCCATTTTTGAGCTTGGTCACCCACTCGTCCCTGCGAAGTGTGTGGAGGTGACTAACAGTCTTAGTTTTTAAAAAAAAAAAAAAATGAGGGAAGGAAACCAGATCGTCAGAGTTAAATCAAATGCAGTTTTCCAAAGTTGGGCTGTGCAGGGAGACTTGTCACAAGGCCACGTGAGAGACCCGTAGACTCATGGCTTATCTAAGATGTGAAACCTCTCCTGGGACAACCACACCAGTCTCAGAGGCCCCAGCCTCCCTCTAGCCATCTCCTCAGTGGCCAACCCAAGACTTTTCTCAGAATTCCCAAAAGTTCTCCGAGACAAGACTGGAACACTTACAGATAGTCCAGGTAAAGAACAGAGGGTGGCATACAGCTATGGATGACACCCTGGGCTCAGAGTTCATCTCCTCCCCCTTCCTAGCTCTGATCCAGCATCTCCAACTGCCTGCAAGCCTATACATGACTACCCACTGCTTGCTGGTTCTTGCCCTCAAAAAGCAGTTTCCCTGCCTGTTTGACACTAGAGAGTAACTTTCTACCATGCAGGGAAGCTATCTTTACTCACAGGGCATGGCTTTTCCCATGACCTCTCACAATAACCCTATCAGAACACTGTTTATATCTAGATGGGTAAACGTAGTGTCAGGAAATTATGTTACTGGTTATTATGATAGTAATATCGGGTGGGCAAGTGTGCTTAGGTGTGACGGGACTGCTTGAGGTCTTTGCTAGGCTACAGAATGAGCAAGACAGTGTTCAAGACCCACTGTCAAGCTGAAATGTCTTTAAGAGAGCAAAAATGATTGATGCTCAAAGAGCACATTACAAATGAAGCTGGGATTGCAGTGGGTGTTGATGATCTTTCTGGAGTTCTGTGTCTGGTGGCTGCTGTCTCAAGACAGCTGGATCACAGCTGAACCACTGTCCACAAGGTTTATCTAAGCATGTGTCCCTGGGGATGTGGAGAGCAAAATAAGAGAAAAGGTCATGCTGTTTGACAGAGTGAATTCTGGCTTTGCCTGACCAGAAGGCAAAAGACTATCAGTTAGCTGTTCACAGGGTGGGTGAGTGTCTGTCTGTCTGTGTGTGTATGTTACAGGCTGCGTCTCTCAGCATTCCTCTTTTAAGCCCAGATTCCGGTACCCCATGATCAGCTCAGTTGGTTGTCAAGAGCCCTCCCAAGAGAAACAGCTGCTTGTAAAGAGAAAACATGCACGGCTCTGGAGAGTTAGACTTTTAGAATCTGCTGGCCTGATAACTTCCTGTCCGCTTATGAAAGCAAACAACAGTAAATTTTCTCTTTCCCAGCACTGTTCCTGGCTGGTCCTCTCCCAAACTTGGCTCTGTGTGGAGGTAAAGAAGATAACAACCAGCCCATAACAACTAAGCTACAGACATCGCTAATAAAATCAGGCCTTGACATTAGAGCGCACACACACCGCTTTCATCAAGCCACAGTCAAAACATGGTCCGAAGATGGGGAGCAGACGATGTCTGCTTAGGGCCTCTGAGCTCTTACTCTGACCTTGGCCCAGTGTTGCTCTGACAGAAGCCCGTGCTGACTTCGGTGTGTTATTAATTTGCCACAATTAATTATCCCATCGCTAGCATCCTTGGCAGTTTCTACTGTGCCTTTTTTAGTACAACAAGGTACAAAGCTGCCAGCACAGTTTATACCTAGAGGTAACTTTCTTTCAGAAAATCAGAAACTATATTAAAGACAATGGGATGGAGTGTGTTGTTTTGGTTTTGAGTTTGAAAAACTTAAGAATTAAGCTTTGCAGCATCTTTTTGTCTCGTGTGTGTGTGTGTGTGTGTGTGTGTGTGTGTGTGTGTTCTTATTTCTTTGTGTATCTGTTTCTGTCTCTCTCTCTCTTTCTCTCTCTCTCTCTCTCTCTCACACACACACACACACACATATGTAAAGTTACATCAAAATAAGTCTAAAAAGATAGACAGACAGACAGACATACAGATTTACCCAAACCCAAACAAATGTCTTATTTATTTATTCATTCATTTATAGATAGGATCTCATGCAGCCCAGACTGGCCTCCAGTTCACTATGCAGCCTAGGGTAACTTTGAATTTTTGATCCTCCTGCCTCTGCTTTGAGTGCTGGGATTACAAACATGCACCCCCCACACCCAGTTTTGTGCGATGCCGGAGATGAAATCCGGGGCACCCATGCTAAGCAGACACTTTGCCAACAGAATAGGGTCCCCAGCTCCCTAAAAGGAAGGTTTTTTTCATTGTGATTGCTGTCATTGTCATTCAGTTTGTGGATTTTCCTCTGGGAAGACTTCTCTAAGACACAAAGGAGACATCTGTGGCTGCTGAAAGTGATCTTCGGTGACATCCAGTCTGGTCCCGTCTGTCGTTCTTCACCTAGGCCTAGCTTTTCTTTGACTTGAAGTTTCTCATCACTGCTGGCGAATACATAAGGACTTCCCATGCCACCAATCACCTGCCTGACCCAAAACAACCAATAATACTATACACAGCAAAGGGCAGAAGTGTAAGGAGGGAAAAGCTTTATCTCAGCCATAGTCAGGTTTGAAATGTATCTGATGACTGTGGACGCACAGAGGAAGCATCTTCAGCCTCCAGATACTACACACGCTTCCATGAGGAAAATAAATAAATAAATAAATAAATAAATAAATGATTTTTGAGCTAGGAAGATGGCTCAGTGATGGGGAGGGCTTGTTGCTCTTACAGAAGACCCAGGTGAAATTCCCAGCATCCATGTGCTTACAACGTGGAGTAGACTAACCTTGACCATTCAGAGCAGACTTACAACTGCCCTTCCTTCCAATTCCAAAGAACCCTGTACCCTCTTCTGACCTCCAGGGGCACGCCATGCTTGTATGGACATGGAGGCAAGCCTTTGTATACATAAGATAAATGAAAATCTTCTTAGTAAACTTAAGTTTGCCTTGCTTCCTGCTTGCTCGGCCCCAAAGGAACCACATAGTTTTGTATTATTCCATTTATACATTCCGTGAGCACTGCGTTTGTACTAAGTTTCATGAGCAATGCAGGTGACTCCTGCTAGAAAGGAGCTTACGGTCTTTGAGGGGACAAACAGTTTCAACTTTCCGGGTAGAGTGAGGTAGGCCTGTAATTCTAGAACTAGGAGAGGATGAAAATAAAGAGGATTTTGATTTCAAAGCCAGCCTGAACTATGTAGCAAGACTATATATCAAAAAAAAAAAATTTTTTTTTTGTTTTTTTTTTTTTTTTGAGACAGGGTTTCTCTGTGTATCCCTGACTGTCCTGGAACTCACTCTGTAGACCAGGCTGCCTTGGAACTCAGAAATCTGCCTGCCTCTGCCTCCCAAGTGCTGGGATTAAAGGCGTGTGACACCACTGCCCAGCCCAAAAAAAAAAATCTAAAGATAGAAATAAACCATATTTATGGTGAAAAGTCCTGCAGAATATGAGGGAAACAGCCAAAGAGTATCTGTCCCTGGAGACATAAGGTTTACTTTGGTCAGTTTGCTGTGGACTTTGATGTAGTCTCACAGAGTTGGAGGCTCAGCATGAATGGTCTCTCAGAAGCAGTCTCCCATTGGAAGCAATCACAATAACTCATACAAAGCTAAATTATTAATTCATCATCAGAAATAGAATCATTCAAAGATATGACTTAAATACCAAACCTCAGCAGGCACCGCTATCATCACGAGACTACTTGATGAGCACAAAATAGAAAAAAAAAAAAAATGCTGCTTATTGAAAGACCTCGGAGATCTAATTATATTGGGCTAAGGTACACACATCCTTCTCTTGCAGTGGCCAGGCCTGATACCATGACAGCACCAGTCAAAGCTTTATGTAAGAACCCCTTCTCCAGTGGACATAGGCACACTCAAGTTTGGTCTACCACAACGCTTAATGCAGATACATTTGACAGATGCCCACCCAGCTATGTTGACTGGAGGGATGCCAGCTGCTATGGCCAGGGTTGGCCACTTCAAGGGTGAAAAACTCAAGTGTGAGGGAGGGATGATAAAACTTGAGCTGGCTAGTGAGACCTCTGTAATTCAGTTGATAGAGTGTTCATGTAGCATGCCTAATGTTCAATCTACAGTTGCATGTAGCTGTGTAGCAACTTCAGAAAAAAAAAAAAGCATTACAGCCCTTCGGAGGCATAAATGTATGTATGGTTCATATCACCAGCATCCAAATCTTCAGACTCCCCGTGCATATGTTTAGGTACATACAGAGCAGGAAGCAACTCATGACATGAGTTTGTTTGTTTGTTTGTTTGTTTGTTTAAAGAAGGGATTACTGTATCTTTATAAAAATGTATTTCTTTTCATCTTATGAGTATGAGTGTTTTGCCTGCATTTATATTTGCATATCATGAGTATGAGATGCTCACAGAGGCCCAAAGAGGGAATGGGAACCCCTGGAACTGGAATTAGAAATGGTACAAGCTGCCTTATGAGTGGTATGAATGCTGGCACGTGAATCTGGATCCTCTGCTAGAGCAGCCAGTGCTCTTAGAGGCTGAGCCATCTCTCCAGCCCCATCAATTATTACTTTTGATTATGGACTATTGTTTCCAACAAAATCATCCTCATCAACGCTCAGGAAAGAGTCGCTTTTCAAAGTCTCTACATTTCAAATCAAAAAGGAACAGTTCGGAAAAGCAGTTGCATTCCCTGTGGGTCTCAGAAGGAGATTCATTTGGCACTAGAGAACCCCATGGAGTGTGTAGCTGTGTGTTCCCAAAGGGGAAGATGCACAAAGGATGCTGGGAGAAAGTGTGCGTCTTGTTGAAGCTGTGAAGTAGTGATAGAATTGCCTGTCTCCTGGTCGTCAGTGGCAACCACAAGAGACAGTCAAAGAAGACAAGCAACAGTTCTGCTGTATCCTATCCTTTTAAACTAATGTATATAAGCTGTGCTATTAGGAATCGATGCTTTGCATACTAATGAAGTATAGTATTTGGTTCATAAAACCTCAGCAATTTACCTAGTACAGGATTGCTGCTCAGTAAACACTGGGTCAATGACTAGAAAACAAAGGACTAAATGACAAATGTATGTATGACTAAACATGCAGGTCGGCAAAAGGCTTTCTTCTGATGAAGAATCAAATATGAAAGATGTGAATTTATATTTTTATTGATTGTCTATCAAAAAGTATACAGGGCCTAAGACAGTGTTTAGAGAATTTGGTAAACATATGCCTAGTGGTATAGATTCTGCAAGTAGACAAACGCCTTACTAGGATGAATAGTAAATGAAACAGTTATAGACAGGGGTGTGTGAGAGAGAGAGAATACTTGTATGCTTGTGTTCATGTGTGTGTATATGTGTGCATGTGTGTTTGTATGCACATCCATGCATGAGACTTAATGGAGAGACCTGAGAGACCTGGAGGGGCTTGGAAGTAGCCTTTCCATACCACAGATTACTGATGTGTAAACTTTCTGTGTTGCTTCAAGCTGGACATTGAGTGCTTCTGGGGCACCAAGGTACCATGGGAAAGGCATAGGCTTTAAAGCCATACAGATAGGATGCTAATACACAGCTTATCCTCCATTCGACCTTGACTGAGATTTCTTATCTCCCCTAACTCTCTCAGTTAACTCATCCTCAAAGCAGTGATGGTAGCATTTAGCTCCGGGTTACCACAGAGATATCTGCCATGAGCACTAACACTCGTGTGTGTCAGGGCTATTCCATGCATTACATCATTAAACCTCATGGGAGCCATACGAGATAAAACTCTTTGCAAAAGAGTAAAACTAAGGCAAGCAGCAACTCAGTAATTGCCCAGTAATATAATTTTAGTGTCTGTACACACATTGATGAGAATGGCAATTACTATTATTGCCATCTAAATGTTGTTTATCCCGAGAACATATCCATGTGCCTAGAACAGTGCCTCATGTCATGAACACTTGCCAAGTAAGAGAATTCAATCTTCCCCATACAGAGAAATTATTCACAATGTATGAGCAACTTGCCCCCTCACAGAGCAACAGATGAACCCCAGGGACCATGCTCTTAAACCATGCCTATCACTAAGGGTCTCTGAATTCATCTCCTGGATCAGAGAAGGAAAAAAAAAGCTCAGGATGCTGCAGAGGTGGGTCCCCAAGATCTTGGCATACACAAGTGCAAAGCTCATTTTAAATAGCTAAAACAGAACACCTAGCTGGGGTGTCATGCATCCTCTCACTCATTCTGCCTTTTCATCCTTGAACCCCTAAAAATCGTCCCTCTGCCAATTTCTACTTTTGGCTACGGGAAGGAAAATATTAGAAATTCTACTTGAGCTATCCATCGTTCGACTGATAAATCCTCAAGGGTTCTTCAGTAATCAGTCACTTGCAACTTGGGATTGCATTCGGGAGGAGGGACTATAATGAGAAGGATAAAGGACCATGTTATTCATCTTAATAGAGCCTTCTTCATGTAGGCTGCAAAAAAGAGGGTCCAAAATAATCTAAACTTTAAACTGCCTTTTACAGTGTAATAGGGCTGGAGAGATGGCTTGGCTGAAAAGCACCAGCTACACAAGCACAAGAATCAGAGTTTGGATACCTAGATCCACAATATTAGGTGGGCATAGCAGCCTGCCTATGATCCCAGCCCTTGGAAGGTGGAGACAGGGATCCTCAAAGTGATCTGGTTAGTCAGATTAGCACATCAATTGAGCTCTGACTTCAACCAATAGACCCTGCTTCGGTGAACAAGATGGAGTGTGATCCAAGAAGACACCTGACATTAACCATAGGCTTTGATGTGTACACACGTCAAACACCAAAAAACACATGCATCCCCACACATGCAAGCATGCATATGCACATATGTATATGACACGCACGCATTATAAAAATCAGTGTAATTGGTTTCAGGTATTGCACATCGGCCTGTAATTGAACATGAAAATGGATTCATTCGCTTTATATGCCTTTGTCAGTAGTGCTATGTGGACCACACTTCCAAAAGCTATTTCTTTGATTGAGAATTTAAAAAATGTGGGCTGGACATGATGGTGCGTGCCTTTTGGAAGACAGAGGCAGGCAAATCTCTGAGCTTGATGCTATCCTGTCCTACAGTTGCACGACAGACAGGGCTACACTGAGAAACTCTGTCTGGGAAAAGAAAAACAAACAAGCATAGTGGGTGCTTGTACCTATATCAATGGACTATTAAATTCTCTCTATCTGTCTGTGTCTCTGTGTGTGTCTGTGTGTGTGTGTGTTTGTGTCTCTGTGTGTGTATCTGTATATCTCTGTGTGTGTCTGTGTGTCTGTGTGTATCTGTGTATGTCAGTGTGTGTCTGTGTATGTATCTGTGTGTGTTTGTGTCTGTCTCTGTCTATGTGTGTCTGTATGTATCTGTGTGTATCTGTGTGTATCTGTGTGTGTGTGTGTGTATATCTGTGTGTTTATGTCTGCCTGTGTGTCTCTGTGTGTGTGTCTCTCTGTGTGTGTCTCTGTCTGTCTGTCTCTCTCTCTCTCTCTCTCTCTCTCTTTGTGTGTGTGTGTGTGTGTGTGTGTGAGAGAGAGAGAGAGAGAGAGAGAGAGAGAGAGAGAGAGAGAGA
>JADRCD010200221.1:0-22136 GCA_019843815.1 Montemys delectorum | reverse complement strand
CTCAGGTATTTCAATATTTGGTTTCTAGTGGGATGCACTGTTTGGGAAGGGTTTGAGGTATTATCTAACTGGAGGAATGATGTCACTGGAAGTGGATGATGAGTTTAAAGCCTCACCTCAATACCACTGCCTTCTCTTTGCTTCCTTATTGTTGTTAAGAATGCAATCATTTGGCTTCATGCTCCTACCACAGTGTCTGACTCTTGTTCCTGTGCCTCCATTCCATCAAGGACTCATTTCTCTGGATTCATGTCAAAATAAACTTTCCCTTCCTTAACTTGCCCATGGTCATGGTGTTTTGTCACAGCAATATAAAAGTAACAAATACACCAGTGCCTTCCTACACAGTACGTATTTTAAATTCTTCACCAATTAACCTACATTAATAGTTAATCCTACTACATTAGTTATCACATGCAATTGTTTCAATATTTATCTATTTTCTTCCATGGCAAGAGCTATGGTTTCTCTATTGGATGATGCTAAGATCTGGCCTGAATCTTTCAGACAGGGAAATTAAAAACAGACAAGAATATCTTGAAATCAGCAGGACACTTCCTTAAAAATTGTCTTATGTAAAACTTACTTCATAGGCACCAGAAAAGAACAGGTTTTTTTCTTAAAGAAAGAAAGGAAAAATACTTTTTTGCCCACCTCAGACCATTCAAAGAATGTAAATATTCAAAGTCCTTAGTGTCTACATACATGCCACATACCAGGTATTTCCCTTCTAGTCTTTCCCACTATTTGACATAGGAAATCTATCAAGAGCAGGTATAGAATTACTTATAAGCACTGATATCATTGCTTCATGTCTTAAGCTTGATTGACAGCAGCTAAAGGAGGCAGGAGTCTCCTTAAGAGTTGCCAGAGAGGCCCTCTGAAGTCAGCCTGCAATAAGTTTATAGTCCTGTTCCCTGAGACAACCGTGTTCTTCTTGCAAAGTTTACAGCATTTAAAAGAATTGAAGGGTATGCAGGATTACTGTAATTAGGCTTGCTATTGCCTTGCTTATCAAAGCAAGTTCTTTCCTGGTTTACCCTAAGTAATCAACAGTCAAACTCTGCTGTTTATGGTGTGCCTATAGGAGCAACAGTAGTATTTGTGATAACTTCTTTTTAAAAATGTATTTATTTTTATTCTTTAGTCTTTTTTTTACAGTCCAGACTTCATTGCTCCCCCTGATCTGCCCCCCACATACCCCCTCCAGTCTCCACGTGGATGTCCCCACACCCCACTCCCATGCCCCACTCCCTGGGGCCTCAAGTCTCTTGAGGGTTAGGTGCCTCTTCTCTCACTGAGGCCAGACCAGGCTATCTGTCCTCTGCTGTATATACAGACATATACAGCAGAGAGTTCTGCTACTCTTCGTATCAGCTGGTGTATGCTGCCTGGTTTGTGGCTCAGTGTCTGAAAGGTGGGATGGCAACCTTATCCTTCTATTTGATGTCCTGTCCCTCCACTGGAGGTGGACTTTATAAGTCCCCCCATTCCTACTGTAGAGCACTTCATCCAAGGTCCTTCCCTTTCAGTCCTGAGAGTCTCTTGTGAGAACTTACTGTTCTCAGATTGTGAAGTAGTTTGTGTCCCAAAGTCCCTGCTTATCATCTGCTATCTATGACCCTTCTCATTACCCACTCTAAATGCACAAGTTCCTCAGACTGAAGGAGACTGACAGAACAACATATAAAAGTTCTGGCAACAATGGCAGCAGAGTCTAGCAAGAGTCAATATGTGGATCTATTATTAAGATAGTCACCCATAACTGGTATTGATTAGTTGATATTTCAAACTGTTTACAGAGAAGTCATGAAATGTTGTCTTGGAGTCGACTCTCTGGAAGAAGAATTTATTTATTTCATATTGTTTTATTGATTTTGAGAAGAAAATTTGAAAAGCAGCATTGACATCTGCTAGTTGATTTCAACCAACAACAATAATAAACAAAACTATGATTAACTGACCACTTTAAATAGCACTTTGAATCTTCTTTGTTCACTTGATAGTTTTCCCCAGCATCAATTTCAGATATGAGATCTCCACCTGATGATAGTGTAGTCAGGGGCAGGCGAGTTCCATATTGTGATGAAAGTAAATAGAATTTTCACACTGACTAACTTGACCAAATATATGCTTCCCATAATATACCTTGCACTGAGAATCCTGTCTCATCAGAATCCAGAATTCTCCTACTCTTCATTGAATACAGACTCAAATATTTTAAAACCTCAAAGTTCTACGTTGTCCTCACTTCTAAGAGAACTGAGTCTGGAGAAGCCTGTGCTGCTCCGAGTCTCCCTTCCTAATATAAGCCTCAAGGGTAATATAAGTCTCTTCTTGGTGAGATTGTGCATTTTTCATTGCCTTCCTTCCCCCTCCCCTTCTGTATTCTAAGCTTGACAAGTTTAACTTCAGTTGTATAATGTTCTATGAGGACTTATCCCAATGGAATTTCATGGTAAAAGAGTTCAAATTTCTGCATTGAATGTACAGGTAAGTGGACTTTTTGATCTACTAAAAGTGAAAGTCTTGGAAAATATATGATTACAATATGAACATTCCAGGTTAAAGATAATTGAATTTTAAAGAAAATATTTGATGTTTTTGATAAATATGTATTTAAACTCCTTTGAAGAGCTTATAAACAGGTTAAACACACATGGCAGTACATCATTTTTGTTATTTATGGGTTGGCAATTGCTCACAGGTGCGTGTGTATATATCATATACATGTCAACCCTCGAACAATGTCTCTACATTGAGAACAATAATTTGACCTTTGAAGAATTGTGTCCTCTTCACGTTAACACATGGGCCTTAGGAGAAAACAGGAACTGTGTGGTAATTAGTTAGAGCTTAACAAATGAGAATGCACAGCACAAATTGGTCACCAAAGAGACTGGCTGCTAACAGGCTGTAAAAAAAAAATGTGCAGTTATATTATTCTTAGTGCTTCACATAATTCACATGTTTATTCCACATATTTCCCTTGAGACCTGCTCTCATACTTAAACAGTGTCTTCTCAGGGATATTTTTATTTTCTGGAGAAATAAACAAATGAATACATAAGCTCTATTCACCCTAGACCTATTTGACTATTGAAAGATTGATTTTTTCCTAACCTGGAGAATGAATTCCTTCCTCTTCATGTTTTAATACCTGGGATGTTTTCCTCTTTTATGGGCTATGAAATATGAAAAGACAAATTATAACAATTTTTAATCTGTATTACTTCTTATTACTGTAATACAATTTTCACTAGTTTAAAGAAATACCTTTTCTCTAAGGTATGGCATGTAATAGAGAGAAATATCATATTTAATAACCTAAGTTTAAGTCAGATATTTTACTGTCTTTATTCATTCATGCATTCATGTATTCCTTTACACACTCAGCAAATATTTATTGAATATTTCTATGTAAGGCAGCAAGCCAGGTAGTTGGAAACAGTCATAAACATGATACACTCAACCATTTTTCTCCTGAGGTTTATAATTTAATATCATTATGCTTGAAGATCTCATGGTAAATATGAAAAAGGCTTTCAGTATTGGCATTGACCTTTGAAAGATATTGAAAGGAAATTTCAATATTTTGTGCAAGCACTTAGGCATTTTCTTATGCAGATTTTCTGAGCCAGGATTCCAAATTAAGCAAACCAGGTATTCTTCTTAGGTGAAAACAGTAATTTTGTAATAGATATTCCAAAACAATGAATCTCTGCAACTACTATTTTGGTTTTGCACTTGGCAAAGCTAGAAAAATAAATGATTCTGTACAATTAGAATAAACATGAAAATTACGTTATCTTTTCTGGGTTTTTTTAATTTAAATAACATTAGTTATATACTGTTTTTCATGCAGGATATCTTTATATAAGCAATAATATCACTGTCAGCTTTGAAGGAACTCTGAGATCTGAATTTTGTGGAAGCTCTTATATGAGCTAAAGTAGAAGATACTCCCATGCTATAGCAGTAACATCTAGAAATATGTAGTTGTATTCCTGCATTTCCATTTGTTTCTATTTTTGCAATTACTGATATTGGTCATGAGGAAGTGGCTCAGTTGTTAAGTTTCCAGAGGACTTGGGTTTGTTTCCCAGCAATCCCCATGTCATTTAACAACTGTCAGTAACTCAAGCTCTAGTAAGGATTAGAGACAATATTATGGCCTATGAAGGCACTAGGTATACATGTAGCACACACATATGCACATAGCAATATCATCAATATGCACAAGTTGAAAATAAAAACTTGTAAAAATCCAGGTATTGTCAATAAGTCAAAATATAATGTTATGAATATTTCCCTTTTTATATTTTAGCAGAGCCAAAAGTTGTTTATCATGATGACTATGAAAAACAGTACATTTTATGAACTGAAGGCATAAATCTACAATGTGTATAATGTGACTCACTGTAGAAATTAATTATTGGATGGTATACAAAAGATAGATAATGTATTTATTAACTAATGAAATTCTCCATTTGAATGACTTTTAGTCATAGACTGTAACCTACCTAATTACCAAGTATTTTAAACATCAGATTAGTATAAATTTTTTAGGAAAGGTGACCTCCTATGGTTTGTTGTGGTAAAGTTCTCTCATTGGTCATTTATATTTAGGGATTTTTTGCAGATGTCTGACTTTTAGATTTTTGGATTGATGTCCTGTTACATTGTTTTAGCAAGATTTCTTCTGTATCAATTAGCCATCCAAAATGTCTGATAGTCCTTGTTATTGCAGAAGTATTTTTACCCTTTACTACAAGAAGATGATTTCAGATAACAGCTTCCTCTACCAAGAAGCACACACTTCTGCCATTTCTTCTTACTAATTATAGATGTGGAGTTGGTAAAGATGTCTCCTCTGCCAATGATTTCAAAGCTAGTCTCTCACTTTATCTTTTTTCCATTTTTGCTTTTTTATTAGATATTTTCTTTATTTACATTTCGATGTTAACCCTTTCCTCTTTTACCTTCTGAAACCCTCCAGCCCAACCCCACTCCCCATGGTTCTATGAGGGTGCTCCCCACCCACCTATGAACTTTCTCTTTAATCAGGTTTAATGTATCTGGTTTCATGTTGAGATTCTCAATCCACTTGGATTTGACTGTTGAACAGAGTCATAGATATACATCTATTTGCATTATGCTGCATTCTGACATCCAGTTAGAGCAGTATGATTTGTTGAGGATGCTTTCCTTTTTCCACTGGCTTCTTTATAAAAAAATCAGATGTCAAAAACTACATTTATATGTAAGTCTATGATTTGATAGCATTGATCAACTTGAGGAGAAAAGAGTTTGGGTCCAGAAGAGGTGAGGAAATGGAAGGAGTGGTACGAGGGGAAATTGTAATTGTAATGTAATATAAGAGAAGAATGAATACAAAATAAATAAATAAAAAGAGAAAACTATTAACTTATGTGAGGCTATTTAACTATTCCTATCATTACATAGAATGTCAACTGTATTTTGAAACATCTGATCTTTAGTTCTGTATTATAGCCAATTAGCAAGAACACTACATTCTGCAACTGTTAGTAAGATGGTCATTTCCAATAAATCTTGGAAAGAAAGAAAGGAAGAAAGAAAGAAAGAAAGAAAGAAAGGAAGGAAGGAAGAAAGGAAGGAAGAAAGAAAGAGAAAGGAAGAAAAAGAAAGAAAGAAAGAAAGAAAGAAAGAAAGAAAGAAAGAAAGAAAGAAAGAAAGGAAGGAAGAAAGAAAGAAAGGAAGAAAGAAAGAAAGAAAGAAAGAAAGAAGGAAAGAAATGGCATAGAACTTACATGGCATGTAAATAGTTGTTTCTGATTTCTTTTCTTTCACAAACATCATGTCTAGATTATGAAAAACCTAGAAAATTAAAGGATTAAAAGGAAAAAGGAACTTTACTTTTTAAGAAGCTAATGTTTGTGAATACATTGTTTTGTTATATGAGCTGATAATGATGTGCTTCTCTTTTTTTATTATTTATTTATATATTTTTTATTTTTTTTATATATTTTCTTTATTTACATGTAAATTTTCCCTTTCCCAGGTTCCCCTCCAAAAAACAAACAAACAAACAAAAACAACAAGAACAAACTTCTTTTGCCTCCCCCCTCCCCATGCCTGCCACCCCACCCTCTCCCACTTATTGGCCCTGGCATTTCTCTACACTGGGGCACAAAACTTTCACAAGGCCGAGGTCCTTTCCTCCTATTGATGATCAAATTTGCAATCCTCTACTATACACATGCTGCCAGAACATTCAGTCCCACCCTGTATAGTCCTTGATTGGTGGTTGGGTCCCTGGGAGCTCTGAGGGTACTAGTTAGTAATTGTTCGTCCTAAGGGGCTGCAAACCCTTCAGCTCCATAGAACCTTTCTCTAACTCCTTCATTGGGGACAGTGTACTCAGTTCAATTGGGTTATACCTGGCATTGCTAATGGGACCAAAAAACCCATGGCTAGATAGTTCATAAGTCTCAGTTAAGACTAGGTATAATTACTCTGTTATTTGGACACAGCATCAAAATGACTCCTATTGACTTATCGCTAGATTCATAGATCAGAGCATCTCTCAACTCTCACCAGAAATTTTACAATAGATGGCAATTAACATAAGACCATTCTCAAACTTATCAAAGTGCAGAAAATAAAAGTCTGTGGAGTATTTGGCTTTACACCAAATATATACATAATTAATTATACCACAGCCAAAGGATCAGGGATATCAGAAGAGGTAGAAAGATTGTATGGGCCAAAAGTGGTCAATAAAATCAAGGAACAATATTGTCCAGGTATAACATGACAGTGTACATATGAACTCAGACTGTGACAGATTATATAAAACCTGTTCAAGCTCCACCCATACATAATTTCAACATAAAAGGATAAGTAATCCCCCTACAATTTGAAGAGCTAGTAGCCTTCAAAAGGTGCCAGAAGATTAGAATTCAGAGGGTTATGTTTGTTTGTTTGTTTTTTGTTATGGTATGACTCTTGTTAAGTTCACTACATGCCATGTTTATATCAATTCCAAGACTAGACTTTGTAGAAATAGAAAAGAAAAAAATTCTCAAAGCTGAATATGAAAGAGCAAAAGGAGAGACAGAATGGTTATTAAAAAATTGTTATAAAAGGTGATGAATGTGTTCAAGATATATTTTATCACCTTTTCAATGGATAAATTAAAATTATATAAAAAGAATATAAAAAAACCTCTAAAATCAGAAAAGAATGCCATTGCCTATACCACATTTCAAACTGAGTTCATTTTATCTTCCATACTGCAAACACCCTTAGCAGAAATTCCTATGCCTCTTGCTATGGTTCCTCATGGTAATATTCTTTACAATCTAAGAAAAGTCATAATTATTTTATATTTAGATTTTTGTCATAATTATAAATTAAAATTAAAAATTAATGTGAAATAATTTACTTGTACTGTCAAAATACAAACAAATATAAGTATTATCAACAAACATATTACAATAAAGTTCTGAATCAAATAAAAATTATGAATCAGTTCATATTTTTATCAATAATTAAGAACAAAACATAATGTAGTTAAATATTAATGGAAAAGTAAGTATCATGGGCAAATTAAATGCATATTACAACTATATGGTTTCTCAATAATAAAAGCATTTTATATCTTCTTTTCACTCTTCTTATATCTATGAATTTGTATGTTTTGATCTCATTATTTACATGTTTTATGTAACATTGTTTAGTTTCAGTTTGGAAGGTTAAACAACCTCTCTTATTTTATCATTCAAAAATTTTTTTCTATTTTTTTTTTGTTAGATGTTTTCTTTATTTACAATAGTTCCTTTCCCAGGTTCCCCTCCAAAAAAATAAAAAAAAGAAAGAAAAGAAGAAAAAAGAAAATTAAAAAAACTAAAAACTAAAACAAGCCTCTGTTCCCTCCCCTCTCCCCCTGCTTACCATAACACCCCCTCCTGCTTCCTGGCCCTGGCATTCCCCTACACTGGGGCATAGAAACTTTACAGGACCAAGGGCCTCTCCTCCCATTGATGAACGACTTGGCCATCCTCTACTATACACATGCTGCTGGAGCCAAGAGTCCCACCATGTGTACTCTTTGGTTGGAGTTTTAGTTCCTGCGAGCTCTGAGGGTACTAGTTAGTTCATATTGTTGTTCATCCTAAGAGGCTGCAAACCCTTCAGCTCCTTTGCTAAGTTGGTCATCAATGGGAGTAGAGGCCCTTGGCCCTGTGAAGGTTCTGTATAGTATAGAGGAAAGCCAGGGCCAGTAAGTGGGAGAGGGTGGGATGGCAAGCAGGGGGAGGGGGGAGGCAATAAGGGTTTGTTCTTGTTGTTTTTTGTTTTTTGCTTTTTTTTGTTTTTTGTTTTGTTTTGTTTTTGTTTTGTTTATGAGGGGAAACTGGGAAAGGAGAAATAATATGACATGTAAATAAAGAAAATATCTAATTAAAAAAAAATAGCTACACTTAAGGGTCATTATAAGGTATTTTTCTTTAAGCACGCTAATTCCCTGAGATCCTTTTTGCTTTTCACAACAAGGGTAGACTACATAGCCTGTGAACCAATGATTATTGCTTGGATATCATATGGAATGAGAGAAACAATGTGTGTGCCCCTCTCCTCACAACTATATCGAAAGGAGACTGTGTAAAGGAATCTGAAGACTCTAGTGTTTGTTTATATAATTAATATAATTAATTCCCCATCCTAGATAGAAGAGTTAGAAAAGTCAGCATGACTGCTTTGGTTCACATATTCAGGCTTCTTGGTCTTCATAGATGTGATGTGAAGTTGATTTGCCCATATTTGTTCTGTGTGGTTCATTTTCTTAGGTAACATACTTTAATTATTAATTTCTTTCATTTTTGCAGTTATAATATATGTCATCCCTGATTCTTTCCCACAAATTCTCCCATATACCCTTCAATGTTGTCTTTCAAATTAAGAGTCTCTTTTTTCCTTCACTGCTTCTGCATGCGGTCTGTATAAAGTTATTAGTACATATATTTTCTCTGCAAAGCATTATGTATTAGATAATTTTTTTTGCTATTCTCTAGGAACACTGTTACTTCTGAATCCAGCATTCCTTAACTAGCTATCATGCTTTAATTGACAATTTGTGGGCTTTCCCCAATTTACTTTAGCATGTCTATTGGCTTTTGATCAAAACCATTGGCTGTTTCATCTTATTGTTCCAGTCCGTTCAGGATGTAAATCAGTCAATGATGGCACAGATTGTCCCTCTTTAAATCTTTGATGCTTCTTATATTAATTTTATAATACATTGAAAACAACTTAAAGTCCCCCTCATAACACTTGCTATGTATGTAGACAAGTCTAATTTAGTAATTACTGCTAAATTAGAATATTAAACAAAATCTTCCCAAGATTATATATTTTAACTGAAATTCAAATGCTATTATATGCTTCATATTTTTACTTGCTAAAACTGCCAATCCTTGTCATGACATATGCTGTCTTGATTTTCATAGTTTTATGATTTTCTTACAAGTCATATGTAATGGCTTATGCAGTATCCTCCTCAGGCTCATATTACACATGCTCCTTAAACAGATGGTGGTATTATTTTAGACGACTATTCTAGAAATTTAGGAGGTGGAATCAATCTTGAGGAACTAGGTCATTGAAGGTCAGTCCTTGGATGAACTCTGTGTTTAGTCACTATCTGCATGACCCTGCTTCTCAGTTGACAATGAAGTGAATACCTCTCTCATCTCTGAATTTCTGCTAATGTGCTTAGTATAAAAAAAACAAAACAAAACGTACACTTATGCCACCAAGACTATGAACCAAATTAATTTTTACTCATTTTACATTCATGTTGTTCTCTAAGGCAATTTGGAACAGTAGCTTTAAAAAGTAATTATTACAGAATAGATGTTTCAAAAACATTTAGATAAGTGGAACTAGCTGATGAGCCATTAAATAGATTTAATAAGAAAACAATGTAGAAGCTAAAATTTAAGGCAGTATAAGAGTAATACTAGTATTAATGTAGTATGCATATAACAATTTTGTTTTGTTCTGGAGTTTTTATTGACACTGTGTCTACATCAGTACTTCATAATATGTGGTCTGTATATAGCCCACGTTATCTTCAAACTCTCAGGACTCTTGCTTTATCTGCAGTCCAAGTACATATTAATTTAGATATGTAAATCTAGAATAATTTCAGACTGTAAGAGAATTGAAAACATTACTGAATTTTATATTCTTATTGCTAATATAAATCAAAAATAAAAAAGTTCTATTAAATACTGAATCAATTTTAATGATAAAAGCTGTTAAAGGTAAACGTCACATTCAAAATATTTTTTAAAGATATTTGACACCAATTATTAGACTATTTTTGCAAAATTATGTATTGCCTTACTCATGAAGCAGAAGAAATAAAGAGAAATGCTGCAATTCAGCTCAGAGGATCTGAGGCAATCTGCCTTTTCTGTCTCAGACAGGGTTGGCAATACATTGCATCTTTCTGTAAGCTATAGAATTGTAATATATGCTGGGGCTTCTCTTCATTTGATTCCCTGATGTCAAGGAATTTCACACAATCCCTTAAATCACCAGAGCTTAACAGTGGCAGTCTGGAAGGTTGCAGTGTGTTCTGATGTATAGAGATCATTTAAGAGGACCTACCATTGATTTTAGGTACTCCAAAGTACTTGAATGTTGAGAGGAACACTCGAATTATTTTTCTGTTTATCAACCGTTTAAAGGGGAAAAAAATCAACAGCCCTGAAATTCTGAGGTCAAAGGTCATAAAGAGGAACTCAGTGCTATATGAGTACTCTGTGGACCAGTTGTCTGTCCTCACTGAATATTAATGTTGAATAAAGAGCACCCTCCTCAACCCACTGAATTCCCTTCCAACTGACTAGAGGAGTAATTATCAAACTGTGAGTCATGACTCCTTGGAAGGTTGAACCTCATTTATCGGGTTCACCCAAGACCATCAGAAAACATAGATATATACATTACAATTCATAATAGTAACAAAATTATACTTTTGAAGTAAAAATGGAAATAATTTTATTGTTGGTATTACCACAACATAAGTCACTGTATTACTGTGTCTCAGTATTAGGAAGTTTGAAAAAACTGAACTAGAGCTTTAAAATACATATTAAGGTAAATATGCTAGAAGATAGCTCAGCAGGTAAGAGTGCAGACTGCTCTTACAAGTGACAGTAGTATGTTTCTAGAACACAAGTCAGCAGCTAGGTCATAAGGAACCGTAAACCCAGTAATGGGAGATTCAATGCCTTTTTCGGGCCTCTGAAGGCACCTGCACTTACACAAAATCCTTTCTTCAGAAATGGACACATCTATGTGCATACACACAACACACACATGCACACACACACACACACACACACACACATTCAAACACTCACATAACACAAACACTTGCACCCATTTGCTTTCATAAAATTAAAAAATACAATAATTATTTTTAAAATGTTCAGTATGTTGATTTAATTTGTAATTTTATATATCTTGGGCAAAAGAAGAAAAAAATCAAATTATCCTGTACTACAACTTACAAACTTGTCTACATAGTACATTCTGTTTTATCATACTAAGTTCTGTATAATTTACAATGACACTAGGAGTTCATTCATATACATTCAAAATGTGTCAATATTGAGTAAAATTATCATCACAATTGGTTAAAAATTATATGTATATGTTGAGCATCTTAAGTTCTAAATGTATTCCAGCTATTTTCAAAAACAATCCTTATCATCATACAGTTGTAAATTAATGATAACGAAATTATTCACAAATTATTTAAGCAAAAAATTTGTGTAAACCATGTTTGTGTTTGTCAATTGTGGGTTGTACAATTATAATCTATTCATAGTGTATAAATAAGGCATATTTTCAATTCTGAAATGTTAAAATAATGTATGCATGTATACATACACATTCAGATATGCATCTGTAAATTTCACAGTGAGCTGTGCGAGGGTGTATTGAATATTCAAATATACACTTTGTGTACATGCAGACAACTCATTTTTGATAGGTTTTCTATATGTGGCCCAAGCTGGTCTTCATAATTTCTTACAGGAGTGTGTGCCTGCCTTCATATTACTGCCATCTTAGGCGTATACCATTATATGTTTTTTGGCTTTCACTTAGTTACAAACAACTATTATAACACACTCAGTTTTCCTGCTCAGTGTCATGGCATGCCTCTTATGTTCAAGTAAAGGTTTTCAGAGTTACAAAGGAAATGTTGATAAGTAAAGTAGACATGCTCTCCCTCCATGTCTACTGTTAACTACAGTACTTGGGAGAAAAAGTCTGGAATGTGCATTTTTCAGGTGCATATGCATATAGGAGCTTAAAATATGTGAATAGTGATAATAGTACTATTATTATTATTATTATATTCTTGTGCTTTTCCACCAAATAGGGTAAATAATAAGGAAAATGAATGTCAATAGGAATAGGTGCTTTAATACATTCATTAGTTTTTCTGATAGTCTATACTAAAATCCATATAAAATATTCATATGTTTACATGTGTAGGAAAATATATAACACATAACATAAAATACACATATGTACATCTCTGTAACTCACAAATTTAATTATAGATAATTTCAAATGAAAAATAATTTTAAAATGATATTTTAAAAATATTGGTTAAAATATTAGACTTTCATTCTTGCATATCTGTTTCCATTTAAATATTAATAACTTACTGTTGTTATATATAATATATATGCATATATATACACATAAAAGATAAGATATATTTTTTAAAAAGTCCTAAGTTTTGCTCATGTTAAATACCAGCAATAAAAATTATAAATAATGTATAGTCAATATCAATTCTCAAACAATTATTTTGTCCAAAAACATACAAATCAAATTCTGTTTTAGAAAACATCCATAGCAGGGAAAAACATTGATGACGATTTTTGTAAAGCTATATAAAATTTTATGATTTATTCAAAGGAAGATTTATTTAAAGGACCTTTTTTGTATATTAGTCATTTCTAAATCAATAATACTCATCCAAATTAGATATTTTGACTTGATAAGTTTAAAAAACTTATTTTTCCATATATTTCTTATCATTGAATATTACCATTTTAAATATAAATTTTTAATGGATCATTATTTTTTTATCTAAAACAGATATTTTATGTATTAGTAATATCAAAGACTTATGATTTCTATATTCTTATTAAAATTGTTTATGTTTTCTGAGATGTGCTTTGGCATACTTAGTGGTTCCAGAATTAACAATGATTTTATAGTGTATCTGTTTAAATATAAAAGTTGGTCCTTGAAATTGAAATATGAGCTTAATATTTTTACTGAGTAGATTTGTGTTCTAATTAATCTATAGAGCTGTTTAATAAAAATAGATTTTTTTCAGTTAACTAATTTCAAAAATAATATGCAATATACAGAAGTGCTTACATAAATTTGGTTACTATAAATTTATGAGAATTATCCATGTTGCTCATATTCATTGGAAATTTTTCTCCTACAATAATTCCCATAAATAAATGTATTAATCCTCTTTTGATTTTTTCCCTATCCATTTTGTCTCTTTAAAAAAGCATATTGTGTTATTGGATGATCCTAAACACAGCATATATTCAGAAATAACATTTTACAATCTAATCTTAGTGCCCTGGGAGTGAAATGCTTTGTTCTTAAGAATATATAAATTTGTTTCAAAATAAACCTACCTGACTAAAAGAGGTTCTATCGGAGGAAGAATAATTATTGTAATTAAATAAAACACTACATTTATTAGTAATTGTTTGGCTTGGTTTGAAACTCATGGCACATTCTTTTTTTATGGATCTAACCAAGAGTATGGTAGTTAATTAAAACTCTGTGTTATCTGGCTTAGATCCTTTAGAATGAATATCAACTGTAAAGAAATACACAATAGTGGTATTAGTGTTTACTGTATTATTTTGAAAGTAAATAATGACTGTACTTCAGAGGAGAATTTTCACAATTTCATACTCAAAAAAGGAATACAATTACCCCTGAGCACTTGACACCTCTATTTTCAACAACTAATTCTAGCTTCACAAGAGAATTCAGAATCCCTAAAGCATGATTGTCAAAATGTCCACAATTCAGAAAACCAATGTAACAATGAACAAGGAAAAAAATCATAATAATTTGTTTCACTAAATGGTAGTCTTTAAAACATCATTGTTCCTATTTCTTGACTAAGGATAGAACATAATATTCTGATCCACATCACCTTGTCTGACCAGAGCTTCCAATTTAGGAAAAGTTTCCTAAGACTTTCTGAAAAACCTAGACCTGACCTCATTTAATCTTCTGAACAGTAACACAGCCAACTTTATGTCCACTGTTTTCAGACTGGTGATGTAATTAAAAGTGAATCACACTTAGGGAATCACAGAAAGACACCTTTACTTGAAATTCAGGAACAGTGCTATTTAAAGCAGATTCTAGTGGTGAATTTTATTCAAACTGTCCAACAACAACCCAACAGGGACAGTAGCTGGGGTATACTCATAATGTTTGTGTCTTTTAGAACACAGTGCTGAAATTGCAGAAGCAAGTCATGAAAGTTCTTTCCCCTTGGCCATATTAGTCCTTGAATATAATGAATAAATTAAATTTACTTAGTTTCTTACAGACATCTATGTATGATGACAATGGACAGCTCTCCTTTCAAACTGCACTAACTTTTTTTTAAGATTGAAATTATACTCAACCTACACTGAAAAAAAAATGTTTTAAAAAGGAGTTAATCAGATATATATTTCTTTTAAAAAAAAAAAAAGCATATTGGATCAGTAGTTAAGAGCAATTGTTACTCTTACAGAGGACCAGGATTTAGTTCCCAGCATCCACATGGCTTCTTAGGTGCCTCTGTAACTTCAGTTCTAGTGGATGCTAAAACTTCTTCATGTCTCCATAGGTACCAGATATGTATATGAAGAACATACATTCATACAAAGATGTATGCACACAAAGGAAAGATTTATGGTGTAGAATAAGAATATCTTAATCTTTAACGAGTTTTATTTAATGTGTTGTCCTATTTCCTACAATGTAAAATAGATATACATGTGACATGAAAAATAAGTAAATGCACGATTTTAGTTCTGTGCAATCTTTATTGCATACTTTCAAACTGTAACTTCTAACATCGTTACATATAATATAATATACTACTGATTCTTCTTTGATGGGATTTTAAAAAGAATATTACAGAGATTAAAGGGAATCCCAAAATTATAACATGGATGACAAAATCAAACACTAAAATAAAAAGATTCACAGGAACACAAAGAAAGCCAGGTCATTGATGTGTGCATTCAATTACTACACAATAAAGCTCTCATTCCTTTGGAAAAAAAACTATTGTTTCTTCCAAAATAATGCTAAGTCCCAGCAGGCGCCATCATGGTGCACTGTGCATGCCACATCTTTGCCAAAACCAGTAATTATTTAGACCAGTCAGACTCTGTACTCTGCATAAGTTCAGCACTCACTACCATCACTTAAAATTGTTTGTTGGATCTTATCGTTAGGATGGTGCCGTTCATTATGGGGACCAAACCGTTCATTATTCTGTTTGTCAGAAGTCCTCAAGCAATATGCTATGTGAAAAACAACAAAGAGAATTAGTTCCCGACTGGGTGATTTCAGAAAAAGAAGAAATTAGACAAAAAAGCAAACAAGGAAGGAAAGAAAGAAAGAAAAGGATTTCATTTTAATCTCCGGTTTCTGACAGTTTTTCATCTAAATGTCATTCAGATTAGCCAAAGTACAAATTATATAAGAAAAATGAATAATCTTACTCTTGACAATACTATGGCTTTTAAAGTTCAGTTTTCAATATACTATCTTTCTGATAACCAAATGATAACATATTACATGCAATGTAACTTATTTGCATGTAACAGATATATCGTAAGAGTAAATTCACAAATGGTGTTAGAATCAGGCATTAAATGAATGTAAGGCTCTTTTAACCACTATTATATTTCCATGTGTTTTTCTGCGAGTATAATTTTTCATAAACCTATTGATTTGTAAAAGTAAAAATAAATATCTCTTATAATACCAATCACTGATGAATGAGATTGTTTTGCTTGAAAGAGGAATCCCAATGATTGTGTCCTGTTTCTTACTCATTTCAGTGCTCACTCTAAGTTATCTTATTCTGTTATTCTGTTCAACAGATCATAAAGCCAAATAAGTTTGGCAGTGTTTTACAAAAAGAAAAAAAAAGTTTAAATTATTTCAAATGCATCCAAAGCCAAGGAAATGACCTTCTCATAAAGAAATCAGTTTGAGCCCTGACTTTCCTCAGATGTCATCTGTCTTCAAATTCCCCAAGCCTTTCTAAACCCTGAAGCAGGAATAGAAAACTAGGCTCAACAAAACTAAGCGACTTCTACAGCCCATCATGTTGGGGAACATTTCTAATCTTTTCTGTCTCATTTTGCTCTTAGAGATTCTAACACTTATCTTCATTTTTGACTCTTTTTATTAAGGGTGACAATTTTCCTGGAGGTCAATCTCCTTAAAATTCAACCTCTGAAATAATTTTATTTCTTTCCGTTTATCACACTACATGATTTACAAAAAAATATTTCTATGAAATATATATCATCAGCTGTTCTCAGAAGGAAGAGCATGGAAACAGTATTCTATAACTAAGAACAAATTTGATTTGAATCTACAAAGCTATATAAATATGTCAGTGTATTAATATATGCATAATTAAAGAGAGTAACATATCATTGTTTTTTTCTAGTTTGATAGGCATTCTCAATAGCAGTTATAGGATTTTTTTTCCCAAGTCTGGTGTTGTAACTTGAGATTCTGTATCAAACAAACTAAAAAATAAAGTAATATAAAAAAAATCACCCATTCAATTTTGAGCAACTTGACTTTCACAATACAGTCAGTTCTCTTTCACGGTTATGCAGATGTACCAAACTGTGTTGCCCCCTGTAGTTTCCAATTATTACACTTCACATAATTTAAAATTAAATTGTGGGTGTGAAGTGGCTCTAGGGAAGGAAGCTACATAGGATTCCTTGTGTGGAGCTCAGAGAACAAGGGCAGGTGAATCCCAAACCCAATATAGCTTCAGACAGAAAGCAAGGCACTGGAAATGAATGTTGTTTTGATCCCAGGAGAAAAACCTTGCTATTGAGGCAGGATCCCAACAGTAAGTGTTTAAGGAAGAGTAGCCATTTATTCTGTCATTTATAATAGTGGACTGTTGCCAATTTAATTATTCATTAAACTAATTCTTTTCAGGTGTCTATATTTTCTTCTTCAAAAGTGTTGTTTTGGTCATCAACTGGTATACATAGGCAATTAACTTAGTTGGACAAATCAGGTAGTCATGCAAATCTCATGGTTATCCTTTTCTTCTTAACTGTGTTGTACTCAGGGACCCTTGGAGCTTACCTTACTTAGAGTCATCCACAGTTTTAAGCAGAACTTTTGTAGGATCATGGTTTAGGTAACTAGTCCATGACTCATTCATTTTGACAGTGTTTTGGTTATACTTTGCAACTGTTATTATTGCCTTTTCTTTTAGCTGCTCAGGCCAGAAACATTTCTATGTGAATTTTATGTGAATAATGTCACTCACTATATGTTCTACATGAATATATTTTACATATTTGTAAATCAGTTTATTTGCAAAAACTTGAATCCAACAATGGTGCTTTTAGTTAATGTAGAATATGTGCACTATGTCATTGGCAGAATCCTTTTCTTTTCAGTCTTGTAACTATTAAGCCAAGAATACGATACTGAATGTCCACATATTTATTTACAAAGAGATTACTTCAAAACTTAGTAGACATAATCACCAAAAAAAAAAAAAAAAAGAAAGAAAGAAAGAAAGAAAGGAAGGAAGGAAGGAAGGAAGGAAGAAAAAAAGAAAAAGTCTAAAGGTTTAAATTAAAAGAGAGAAAAAAGTAATTTTCCAAGAATCAATTTAACAAACTTCAACAAAAGAAATTCCTCAAAATCAACTTTCCTATAGCTCAATGTCTTAGGACTACTATTTCTGCAATGGGACACCATGTCCAAAAGCAACTTAAGGAGGAAAGGTTTTATTTCACTCACAGTCCCATAGGTCAGTTCATCATCAAAAGTGAGGCTGCCAGGTGGTTTTAGTGCATGTCTTTAATCCCAGCACTCCAGAGGCAGTAGCAGATGAATCTCTTGGTTTGTGCCCAGTGTGGTCTACAGAATGAATTCTAGGACAGTCAGAGCTACACAGAGAAACTCTTGTTTCAAAAAACCAAACCAACCAACTAAACAATAAACAAACAAACAAATAACTGACAAATGAAAGCATTGAGGGCAGAAACTAAAGCAGGGCAGGAACTAAAAGGGAGGTGTGCCACGGAGGGGTGTTGCTTACTGTCTTGCTCTCCACTGTTTGGCAGGCCTGCTTCTTGTAGAACCTCTACACCATCTCTGGTATTATACCATCTATACTTGGCTGGATTCTCCTCCATCCATCTCTAAGAAAATATCCTTCAGCCCAATCTTATGGAAGGATTTACTCACTTGAGGTTCTCTCATTTTAGATAACTGTAGCTTGTGTTAAGTTAACATAAAACTACCCTGAACACCTAGTCAAAATACTATATGGTAAATATTTTTGAATACCTACAGAGTAAAACTCAATACCACAAAAAATAGTGACAGAGAAAAAAAGCAGCTGTGTGTGGCTTTATAGCAAAAATTTAAAATATCAAGAGTATTTCAAACTTAGTATCAAGAAAATAAAGTCAAATGGAGAGAGTAATTTAAGAGACAGGGTAGTATAGAACATTAAATATATAGTAACAAATAGCCTGTTTTATAAAATTTAATATTTATCCATATATCATATCTGAAAATATCTGCTATTGGGTAAATTACTAATGTATGATTTTCTTTTTTCATTTTTCTTTCTTTTTATTTATTTATTTATTTATTTATTTTTATTATTATTATTATTTTTTTTTTTGGTTTTTCGATATAGGGTTTCTCTATGTAGCCCTGGCTGTCCTGGAACTTACTCACTCTGTAGACCAGGCCTGCCTCAAACTCAGAAATCTGCCTGCCTCTGACTTGCAGGTGCTGGGATTAAAGGCGTGTACCACCACCACCTGGCAATGTCCAACTTTCTTCTGCAGGTTTTAGTGGATAGAATGTGTAATTGGCTGTGGGTGTCATCTACATCTGTCTGAGTCAGCAGCTGTATGGAGCCTTTCAGAGGACAGCCATGCTAGGCTCCTGTCTACAAGCATAACAGAGTATCACTAACAATGTCAGAGATTGGCACTTACTCATGGGATGGGTCTCAAGTTGGGCTGGGTATTGTTTGGCCATTCCTTTAGTTTCTGCTTCATCCCTTGTACCTGCATTTGTTGTAGACAGGATAAACTTGAGAATTTTGTTCTGTTATTGTTGAATTCCAGCTTTAATCCATGAAGGTCTGATAAGATATAAGACATTATTTCAATTTTCTTATATCCGTTGAAGCTTCCTTTGTGACTGACTATATGGTCAATTTTGGAGAAAGATCCATGAAATGCTAAAAAGAAAGTATACTCTTTGTGTTTTGGTAAAATATTGTATATATTTCTGTTTGGTCCATTTGATACATAATGTCTGTTAGTTTAAATATTTCTCTGTTTGGTTTTTGTCTGGAAGACCTGTTAACTGGTGAGAGTGAGGTGTTGGAGTTTCACATTATTAATATGTGGGGTTTATATGTATTATTTAAATTTTAGCAATGTTTCTTTTACAAATATGGGTGCCCTTGTGTTTGGGGCACAGATCTTCAGAACTGAGCTATCCTCTTGGTAGGCTTGTCCTTTCATGACTATGAAGTATCCTTCCCTGTATCCTTTGATTAATTTTGGTTGAAAGTCTATTTTATTAGGTTTTAGAATGGCTACTCCACCTTGCTTTTTACATCTATTTTCTTAGAAAAAACTTTCCAGCCCTTTACTCTGAGACAATATCTATCTTTATTGCTGAAGTGTGTTTCTTGTACACAGCAGAATGAAAGATCTTTTTGCTTGTATTTTGTTAGCTTATGTTTTTCTTTTTGTTGGGGGGAATTGAGTTCCTTGATGTTGAGAGATATTAATGACCAGTGATTGTTATTTCCTGTTATCATGATGTTGGTGGTATTTGTGTTTGTGTGCGTGTGTGTATGTGTGTGTATGTACTTTCCTTGTTTTTACTGGTAGGGAATTACTTATTTCCTGTGTTTTCTTGAATATAGGTATCCTTCTTGGGTTTGAGTTTTCCTTCCAGTATTTTCTATAGGACTGGATTTGTCAAAAAGATATTTCATGATTTTGGATTTGGCTTGAAGTATCTTGTTTTCTCTATCTATGGTGACTGGGAGTTTTGCTGGGTATAGTAGTCTATGTTGGCACCTGTGGTTTTTTTAGAGATTGCAAGATGTCTGTCCAGGCACTTCTAGAGTCTGTATTGAGAGTTTTGGTAAAATTCTAATAGGTCTGACTTTTTATGTCACCTGGCCTTTGTAGCTTGACACATTTAATATTCTTATTTTTTTCTGTAGAGTTTATATTTTGATTATTGTATGGCAGGATGATTTTCTTTTCTAATCTAGTCTAATTGGTGTTCCATAAGCTTCTATTATGTTTATAGGCATCTCTTTCCTTAAGTTGGGAATGTTGCATTCCATGATTTTGTTGAGAATTTTTTTGGATCGTCAAGCTGAGACTCTTCACCTTCTTCTATTCCTTTTATTTTTAGGTTAGGTATTTTCAAGATATTGCAGATTTTCTACACATTTTGTGTCAGAAATTTATTAGATTTACCATTTTCTTTGATTGGTATATCAATTTCCTTTATTGTATCTTCTAAGCCTGAAATTCTTTTCCATTTGTCAGTCATCTTACCATTGCAAACTTTATTACAACGTATATTCATGCTAGTGTACATTCTATTTCTCCTTTACTCCTGTTGTGATCTATTAGCTATATATCCACAAAAGCAATGTTTCATGAATATATTAAAATGCTTCTTCTTCTCCTCCTCCTCCTCCTCCCTCCTCCTAAACCTCCTCTTCCTCCTTCTTCTTCCACCTCTTTTCTTTTTGATGGTTAAAGACTGTCATTAATGTTGTTGTATTTGTATATACTGTATTATGTTCATAGGTTATTAAGACAAATATTGAGGATGATGCACCCACATAAGGTATGGACCTCTAATATTCTGAGCTGTAAATTGTTTTACAACAATTACATATGATTGATTTTAAAACCTCCCAGGAAAATTCATGGAGTGCTGAGCTCTCAGATCTTATGTAATAAAACTGTCAAATTACCAATTCTTTGTGTTACTTGATCAGTTTTTCAGTGTTTTATCTCCAAAGCTCTGCCATCTCATATATCTGTAGCCCACTTAAAAACTAAAATTCAAGTAGACATTATATAAAATCATTAAATGATCTCATTTGCCTCAAAATCTTCATGACCTCATTCAGAAAATAAATAAGTGAAAACTAAACAAAGCAAACAACAACAAAATCAAAATTTCCTTTTTTATTGTGGAAAAAATTATTGTAAAAGTAAAGGAAAGTGAATGAAGACAAGACAGAATTAACAATAAACATCACAAATGCTATTGAATTGCTTCTATTTGTTACAAGGCATAAATAATCTTGAGGACTTCTTCAAAATGACAGATTATTGACCTTATCCTGAGAAATAACTGTTTCAAGAATTGAAATCATGTCATTGATTCAAAAAGACATATTCTCATTTTGGAGTTTTTATTTTGATTTTTAACTAAAAACAAACAAATAAACATAAGCAAAAACCTACAAGCAATTATTCTACAAGATATCCTAGGGATAAGAGAAATAGTGATGCTCAGGAACATATTTCTTTCTTTCTTATTTTTTTATGGATATTTTCTTTATTTACATTTAAAATGTAATCCTCTGTTTTGCTTCATTCCAACCCCCTGGAAATCCTCTATTCCACCCCCTTGCCTCTATGAGGGTGTTCCCCCACCCACCTACCCACTTCTGCCTACCCACCCTGGCATTTCCTTAAACTGGGGGATTGAGTCTT